>JAOTQW010000022.1:5566739-5580391 GCA_026260075.1 Sisor rabdophorus
TACCTTCTCTAGTATTTTTGAAATAAAAGAAAGGTTTGATATGGGCCTGTAGTTGGAAAGGTCGCTGGGGTCAAGATCGGGTTTCTTGATTAGAGGTTTAACAACTGCTAGTGGTATATGGAAGGCAGTGCGGTGATGTAGTGGTTAGCACATTCCCCTCACAGCAAGAAGGTTGTGGGTTCGATTCTTGTGTCTTTCTGTGCAGAGATGTTTGCATGTAAACTCCGGTTTCATCCCACAATCATAAAACATGTACTGTAAGTCAATTGGTGTGTTGTAGTTGTTCGTCTATGTATGGCCTTGCGACTGGTTACCTGTCCAGGGTGTACCCTTGCCTCTCGCCCAATGTGCTCTGGGATAGACGCCAGCAGACCCCCCCCATAACCCCGAGTTAGGGTAATGAATGAACATGTATATTTACTCTGCTTTCCACAAAATCACTGACTAAAAAAATGTATGTTTAAAGCTACCACTGGTTTTAGCATGTAAAATAAATGGTGCTACATAAATAATGACATCAAGTACTAAATACTTTAATAAAATATTTTATGCCTTCTTGGATGAAATCATTGATTTAATATACAAGTAAATTTTGCAAATAGACTTAGCGCGAACACAGTGAAAAACTATTTTATCGTAAAACAAACTTTATCTGGAATATTCACAAAGAGCAGTAACAAATTAGGCTAAATAAGACTTCAATTGAATGTCTACTAAATTAAAATAATGTTCAACATACATTAGAATTTGGATAAAGGTAATTTTTCCACAGCATTTATTCAACCCTTTTTATCTGAATAATTTCACCTCTGTCTGTAACTTGTTTCATAATTATTAATAAAATATAAATGTCACATCAACATAGTATTAAAAAGGCCCACCAGCGTCTATTCCATCTTAGACATTTAAAGGACTTTAAATTGCAACCTCAGGTTTTCAGGACTTCTAAGCGTTCTACACCTGCATCAATAAAGGCATCCTGATGGGAAGCATCACCAAACAGAACAGGCGAGTGCGATCAATTGAACATACTATCCGCACTAAACTCTATGACCTGGAGTCCATCTACAGAAAGCGGTTCTAGGCCAAAGCCAGGACAATAGTCAGTTATCCAAACAACGGACTTGTTTCGCCGAGATAATATCTATATATTCATTTTAACTTTTTAAAGTCAGAGTAGTAAAAAGCATTATACTATATGTTGTCCTGTGTGTAGTCATGTATGTGACAAATAAAATTCGAATTTAAAAATTTAACTTCCAATGTGACTTTAAAATAATATTTGGTATTCTATTAAAAATAGTAATAATTAAGAATAAGTATTCAGAATAAGTATATTTTTTCCAAAAACATGTACATTAGGTTGATTGGTGATTCTTAAATGCTTGTGACCCCTGCCTCTCGCCCTATCTGCGCTGGAATAGACTCCAGCAGACCCCCGTGAAGGCTATAGAAGATGGATGAATGAATTAAATTAATGTTTCAGTATCCTTCCAATTCCCAGCCATTTAATTTTACAGTAATTATAACTAAATCGCTATATATACATTTTTGGCCCACGGTTTAAACACCCGACCCAGATAGCGATGTGCCGTTTCCGAATGAGTCGACTCTTTCAACCGGTTGTTTCAGATGAACATCAGCAGACAAACCGCATACAGTAAACTTTTGAGTTGTTTCATATTTTCTCCTTTTTCATAACATTATATTACTTCATAATTTAATAACAAATGCTCTTGTTGGAGGCAAAATAAATCGACGCAATCAGCCTTTTCGATGTCAGGTAATGTTTTCCTCATTCGGTAGTATGAGTTAATAAAGCGATTTCAATTTTTTTGCAAACTCAAGAAGAAGAAAAAGGGAAAATTGCTGTTTTGAGATTCGGTTCCTATTAAGCTTTTATTATTCTTATCCAAATATTTTTGACTTGTTGAAAAGTAGCCGACGTTTTCAGCATTAGACATGTTGGTCGTCGCAGGAAAAATGCGTCAGAAACGTCACTGTGCTATTCGCCAATCCTTCAAACATATTGCTCATGTTTTATTTAACTAATTTAACTAACCGTCAAATACGCTAGATTCCTGAAATACTAAAAGACTCGTTGACTTGTTAGTCAGTAAATGTTACTCCTTAAGTTACTTATGTTGGTTATGTTTAACGTTTTAAGCTTCATGTAAGAGCGTAGAATAAATAATTTCCTAGGATAATAAGAGTAAACATAATGCCTTTCTAACCATATGGAAAGTCAAATGAATTTGTTTAACCAGGCACAGACATAAAATATAATATGTATGAATTATATTCCAAATAGTTATAATAATTCCATAATAATTTTCAGCTACATATAATGTTAAACAGTATGCATGATTTTATTTTTATACGGTATGTGTATTGTGATAATAACGTAAGGGTTTGTCTTGTAACGTTATAAACTTTTTTTTTTTGGGGGGGGGTCTTTTAGCTAAACATATATTACAGTTATTACTATTTGCATTTTTGTAATAAATAATGTAATATAGTATATGCATGTGATATACTTATAACATAATAGAATATGAATTTAAAAAACACTTTGTTCTACTAATACTGACTGGTGCTTTTGAATTGTGTAATTTACACAATTGTCTGATTGTCGGAAATTTATTTTTGAGCACTTTGCTTTAATATGTCGAAGAATCACTTTTATAAAACATAAGTGTATTCTATTTATTCGATTGCAATTTTATTTTACTTTTAATCATTTTACCAAAAAAATCACAAGGCAGAATAAAATAATAGAAAGGGTAAATTGTGTATGTGTGAAGTTAGGCTTTTAACTTTGCCTGGGTGATTTGCCAATGCCTGGCATTTTACACATGAATAGGACTTATTTGCATCCTCTGCTTCTCAGACAGAACCCTATGGTGCTAACACATACAAGTAAATGGTACCACCCTCAGATATCACACCTTAATGCTCAAGAGAATGAGTTAAAAATTAGCAAGTGTGAGCATTTGGTTTCTATTTGTTGGGCCACGGAAGGGGTACTTGATCAAACGGAATTGCACCAACATTCCAATCTTTGAGAATTCATTCTTTTAATTTAAGTTAAAGTTTAAAGATTTACTTATTCTCTTACATAGACATAGAATCAAACCACATCACAAACCTGATTGGAAAACGTTTAATTATATTTGATATTGTGTTTATTATTTGTCTGCAACATAAATCAACAAGACATAGTTGCATCCCAATACCAGTTTAATGCAAATATTATCATTGTCTATCCCCCAATTTTTTTATAATTAATGTTTTTTAAGTTTAGTCTATTATCCTCTGTGTAAACGCCCTGGGGGAAAAGGTTGGGTCCTCTCCAAATGCCTTACTCAACATTGAGTCTCTGCCAGCACTTGACCCAGATCCAGAGCAGCATATTTTCTTCCACATGCCAGTCAAATGATCAAAGTTTACAATGAAGTATAACAGCAGTATAAAGGGAACCCCTTTTTCCACCCTAAATTTACTTTAAAGATAGGTTGACTGAGAAGCAAGGACTGTTTCTTAATGTTGGTAAGACAAATATTTAATAGGGACTATGTACAGATAAGCCTTAATGTCACAAAGCAGTAGAAAGGGTGAGGCACCTAAAAAAAAGAAATAGCAACTGTTAAATGGTAAAATAGCTAGTGTTAAACTGCCTGCTTTTCTATAACTCTGAAACTACAGTATATTCATTATTTACATGTCTGCCCCATATCCTGATACATTTTTATCAGTGGCAATCATATGACTGACCTTTTAAACCACACCCTTATAATTCTTTCATTTACACTCCTCTTTGTTTCACATACTATAAAGAAACTGACGACTGGGACTCAGTATGGCCCCCTGACTTCATTATCATATAGATTAGTTAGCAATGAAATAAACTTCTAAAAATAAAGCCCTGCAGATGTAAAGCCTAAATATAACACTAATATACTAAGATATATTGTATGAAAGGTTAATAAAATCTGTGAATAAATGAGAAATAATTAAGATTATGGAAAATGTAGAGCAGTAATTTAAAACATTCATGGCATTTTGACAGTTGTGTTTATGGAAACCTGGCCTGTGGGTTGTATTTTGTCTCTCTCTCTTCCTCTCCCTTTTTATCCCAAAGACACACACCCTATTCACAGGTTTCTACACAAATAGAAATATTACTTAAATTTGTTGAGAATTAACACATTTATTGAGTTCTTGTTGAATTATACTTTATGTAATGAATGGTGTTTGGTAAAAACCACAAATGTGTCTTTGAGTAAAGCTTATACAAAGAGATAAATATAAAGAGATCTGGTTTCTCAGGTTGGGCGACGAGTCTCTCCTTTAACGACATTTAGCCATACTTGCTCTCATACTTTATCTTTTTGCCTATTTTATATGTTCGCTGTTATAAAATGTTTGTGAAATTTTTACAACCATGTAAAATAAAATGTTTTAGCAAAACTAAAAAAGATTAATATATTAGGTGTTAAAATTATTTTTGGACACAGTTTCACAGTAACACTTTACTACATTTCAATAAGGAGGCTGCTTCATGATTTAATAGTTAAGAGGATGTTAAATTTTAGTTGTTGTTTGACATGCAAATAAAATAATATATAAATATATAAAATAACAATTTGATACTTTTTTTGCTGTATTCATGCTACCTCTGCTTCGGCCTAGAGTGTGAGACACTGGATATTTGTGTTTGGATCTGCTCAGTATATGACTGAAAGAAGCAGGTGTTGGTTAGGTCTGTTGGGTATCAAACAAGAGTAGAGAGGAGGCTTAGAATGATGCCAGCTTGAAATAGGTCAGTAAAAGTGATGGAGACTATAAGCCACTAGTATAGACTGGGACTAGTAAAGCCTGAGAACTTAAAAATACTTTCATATTTTAATGAATTTTGTGTCATAAACTTAAGTTTAAAAACAATACACAACATATTTAAAGCAAATAAATTGCATTACTCAAGGAGAACCCCACATGACTGAGTCTGCAGATCAATTTAAAACTGGTGGGCCCCAGTGACCTGTGCTAGACAATGGTGTTTCATCTATTATCAGCCAAGAGTTTCTGATGCAATCTGTTTGTGAATACAATGTGCATTCAAGTAGTCTGCAAACAGTTTACTACTTCATTGAATTTCGGTAAAGCATAGTTTTTATTTAGTTGTTGGCAATGTTGCTTTAAATTTATATCCACAACAAGAACTTTGGATGTTCACCCTGTGCTTGGCTTGGGTAAACCCAGTCCAAACACATGATTCTAAATTGATTGATTGGTAATTCTAAATTTGCCAAAAAGAGAGAGAGTGTCATAATGCCATTTTAATGTAAAAAAAATTTACATTTCACGTTTAACCTAAAACACATAAAATTTTAGAATGCTTAGGCCTTTATATATTCTTGTCCTATCAGCATAGTCATGTGTACATGGAGAACATACTGAACGTACCAATGTACCACACTCAGTCTCTAGAACTCATACTGGGGTCTGAAGGCTTTACATCTATGTTGTCTTTTAAGTCTCGTATGTATATAAAATGTGGAAACACACAACTATGTTACTGGCTTTGTCTACATGTTCCTGTTTCATCCTGTTGGAAGTAAAACCACAATGAGATTAAAAAAGGTGATGCAGAATAGAAACCTTGTATAATCATATAATGATAATCATAAATATATAGAAAAATATATTTTAAGGTTTTCCGAGTCAGGGCCTGTCTTAACTGACGCATTGGTGACGTCACAGCACTGAGACAGGGTCTACTTTTTGCGTGTGATTTGCAGTTCAGTGCGGAAGGAGGGGAGAAAACTCGACCGCCTACTTGCATATAAATTCCGAGTCCAAAGCATTTTTCGGTCTCTTTCTGTTAACCTGGCAAAGGGGAGCAGCTGCTGCGGACTAAACGCCAAACCTTGGTGAGCAATGTCGGTTCTTTTTTTTGGTGGTTTAGAATAACTAGCGGTAATTTTGATAAAATAAATGTTTTTTAGAGGCTTTTTGTTCTTTACTTGCAAGTTTTTCTGTTGAAAATATGTATATTTGGTAAGATTGATATGAGTATCGGAATGTGGAATATGGTTTTCATATATGGAAATTAATATTAATGGTTTATTTTTAGCTACGAATTCCGAGATGCGTTGAACTATTTCTTTGTTTCGTTAGTTTTGGTGAACCGGTGAATCGCGCACAGAACAAAGGCTTTCAGTTAGATATCTCAGGCCCGAATAAAATGGCCTAAGCTGTTCAAAGCTATAGATACCTACCGCAAAGATATAGCTTTTCTTTTCCTTTAGGGGAACTTCGACATTTTTTTAGCAGTGTAACTTCCTTTTAGAACAATATCTTACGTGGCCCTAAACACGTGTCCATCGCTTGCGTGTAGCCGGCCTGCAGGCCCCGGCGTTCGACTTTTATTATTTTAAATAAATACTGTTTAATCACATGTAAATCTTTGTCGTTATTATAAATAGTAGTATGTCGAATAATTGTGTAACTTTTTTAACAGAAACTTAAGAAATCATGGGAAAGGAAAAGGTCCACATTAACATCGTGGTTATCGGCCACGTCGACTCTGGAAAGTCAACAACCACCGGCCATCTGATCTACAAATGCGGGGGCATCGACAAGAGGACAATTGAAAAGTTTGAGAAGGAAGCCGCTGAGGTGAGCGCTTTACAATTTTATAAAAAAGAGGGGTCCTGACTCGCTAGATCAAAGATGGCGCCTGAAGCACGCGTTAGTGGGCTTGAGCCGGCAGGGTGTGGGGGTGGGTGGGGCTTACAAGCTCACGGGCTCCATGACGTAACAAAGATGTGATGGCGCCCACTACTGTTGAATTTTTTTTTATACACAAGCACGTTATGGCTTTTTTTATTTATATCTTTACTTCAATTACTCTAATTGCACTAGATGGGCAAGGGCTCCTTCAAATATGCCTGGGTGCTGGACAAACTGAAAGCAGAGCGTGAGCGTGGTATCACAATTGACATCGCTCTTTGGAAGTTTGAGACCAGCAAGTACTACATCACAATCATTGATGCCCCTGGACACAGAGACTTTATCAAGAACATGATCACTGGTACCTCACAGGTAATTGACAGGCTTGATATTATTTAAATATAACTAATAACTATAGGCTTGTTTTTTAAAATACATTTTCCCTCTCCTTTGTAGGCTGACTGCGCTGTGCTGATTGTTGCTGGTGGTGTGGGTGAGTTCGAGGCTGGTATCTCTAAGAACGGACAGACCCGTGAGCATGCCCTCCTGGCCTTTACCCTGGGAGTGAAGCAGCTTATCGTTGGAGTCAACAAGATGGACTCTACCGAGCCCCCCTACAGCCAGGCTCGTTTTGAGGAAATCACAAAGGAAGTCAGCGCTTACATCAAGAAAATTGGCTACAACCCTGCTGCTGTTGCATTTGTCCCAATTTCTGGATGGCACGGCGACAACATGCTGGAGCCCAGCACAAATGTGAGTTTGGGGAGTTGTAATTTAAGAATAAAATTTGATTTTTGCATTTGATTAACTTTCCCCTCTTCCTTGCCCCCAGATGGGATGGTTCAAGGGATGGAAGATCGAGCGCAAGGATGGAAATGCTAGTGGAACCACACTCCTTGATGCCCTGGATGCCATTTTGCCCCCATCCCGTCCCTTGGACAAACCCCTCCGTCTGCCCCTGCAGGATGTCTACAAAATTGGAGGTTTGTGGTGGTTTGCAGTCTGCAATTTCTTTGCCATTTGCCACATGACATTAATTATTTATTTTATTTTTTTTTTAATAAAGGTATTGGCACGGTCCCTGTGGGTCGTGTAGAGACTGGTGTGCTTAAACCTGGCATGGTTGTGACCTTTGCCCCCGTCAACGTGACCACTGAGGTGAAGTCTGTTGAAATGCACCATGAGTCCCTGCCTGAGGCAACCCCTGGTGACAACGTTGGCTTCAACGTTAAGAACGTGTCTGTGAAGGATATCCGCCGAGGTAATGTTGCTGGAGACAGCAAGAATGACCCACCCATGGAGGCTGGTAGCTTCACTGCTCAGGTTAGCATACGGTCTACAATGCACAATTCTCAAAAGTTGAGTCGAGTCTGCTGGAGTGTTGACACAGATGTTTGTTATAGGTCATCATCCTGAACCACCCTGGTCAGATCTCTCAGGGCTATGCTCCTGTGCTGGACTGCCACACTGCTCACATAGCTTGCAAGTTTGCTGAGCTTAAGGAGAAGATCGACCGCCGTTCTGGTAAAAAGCTTGAGGAAAACCCCAAGAACCTGAAGTCTGGAGATGCTGCCATTGTTGAAATGATTCCTGGCAAGCCCATGTGTGTGGAGAGCTTTTCTACTTATCCTCCTCTTGGTAAGGGTTTTCTTTTTCGCTCCCCAATTTTGCTAGTATGATTCTTGCTTGTGCATGGACCTGACCGCTTGTCCTGTTTTTCAGGTCGCTTTGCTGTGCGTGACATGAGGCAGACCGTTGCTGTCGGTGTCATCAAGAGTGTTGAGAAAAAGGCTGCTAGTGCTGGCAAGGTCACAAAGTCTGCACAG
This sequence comes from Sisor rabdophorus, assembly GCA_026260075.1. NCBI lineage: Eukaryota > Metazoa > Chordata > Actinopteri > Siluriformes > Sisoridae > Sisor > Sisor rabdophorus. The sequence goes on from JAOTQW010000022.1 coordinate 5,575,301, forward strand.
AAGGCTGCCAAGACCAAGTGAATTCTTATTTCGGCTGTTCTAAAGGTGGTGGGACGTCCTCCACAATTTCCTGGAATCTCTCTAAACCTGGGCACTCTACTCAAGGACTGGCTAATGCTGATTAAAACTCATCGAAAAAATTTTCGCAGGAAAGGATAATTGTGGCTTCATATTTGACCGATAGCATCTTTCAGTTGTTAATTTGAGTTTAATGGTTTAGATCTGTCACAGTTCAATTGGAATGACTGCTGCTGAATAACTAATAAAGGTATTAAAAATTGCAGAATGCCTGGGTCTGACTTATTTTGGCTGGAGGAAGTGATCTGACTTCATGCAGCTGTGCATGTCATTGCTCCTTGTTCACTGCTGTGCTTCATTGGTGTAACATTTATTTTTTTTCCCCTCGCATCCAATCATAGCTGATATACTTGATGCCTACCAATAGTGCTCGTTTAATCTGTATCACAGATCAAGTGTCCAGACCAGTACCCTCCCTGACTGGTGCAGTATAAATTTGGGTGGTCAGTGTGACTCTGCCTTTTTATCCAGCTTTTCGTTAGGGTTGGTGTAGTGCTTAGATTTGGTAAGTTATTTTTATTTTTGGGGCGTCACTAAAGTTGTAAGATTTTATTGTAACAACTGGGTAATCGGGTGAAACCGGTTGCCTCCTGTACTTGGTGGTGGGATAATAGGGGTGTATAACTTAAAGGACTTTTTAAAAAAAAAAAGTTATTCTGCATATCCGCGCCTTGTCATTGAGGCGTACTGTCGGTCAGGTTTATCGCAGTTCTTAACAACATGGCCGGCGCACAACCTCCAGCGGCTCAACATGGAGGTTGTGAGGGAGGAGGCGCAAGCCGGCCTGAGTCACCGTTATTACTCATACTTTTAGACAACATGGTTTATATGAGAGACGGATCTGCTTACTATTAGTCTTGTATATAATTATCCAGTCAAGACTAAGGTGAAAACGCACTTGACCGGACTTGTCTAGCCATAAATTAACGATTAGCATATCTATTTCGGCTAATTTACCAAATTGCTAATTTTGCTATTGCTCGTGTACGTTGGCTTGTGCAACTAAACTCGTGGTGGTTTTTAAATAAATTGCACATGGAATTATAACACTAACGATCGTGTTCCTTACAGTAAATCGCCAATATGGGTAAAGAAAAAACACACATCAATATCGTGGTGATTGGTCACGTTGACTCCGGGAAGTCCACCACCACCGGTCATTTGATCTACAAATGCGGAGGAATCGACAAGAGAACCATTGAGAAATTTGAGAAGGAAGCAGCTGAGGTGTGGTTGCGCACGAACATTCAGCTGTGCTATGAATAAACCGTGAATTGTACATTGGATAAGCATGCAGCCTGTCTTTTTATGGGCGCGTCTCTCCAGCGCCTGTTATTAGTGTCACTAAAAGCACCATCTACTGTTCACTTGTAATACTGCAGATATTTTAGTCAGAGAATAGTTTTGGTAGTAGTTCCACAAAAACATATTGAAAAAGTATATTCGTAGTTACACAGTAATTCATTATTTACAATGTGTATAGTGTAATTATTTGTTACAATATTTGAGTATAGATATTAATTCTAAATTGTCCTAAAATATTTTCTTTAACGGGGCAGCACTAGCAGGCCCCGGGTTTGATTCCTAGGCAGAAGCATTTCTGTGTTGAGTTTGCATGTACTCCCCATGCTTGCGTGGGTTTATTATGGGTACCCTGGTTTCCTCTAACACTCCAAAAACATGTATGTTAGGTTATTGAGAGAGAAATGTGAGTGAATATAGCCTGGGTGCTGGTGTGACGTTTAACAACAACATGTCAAACACAATTAGTGTTTGTATGATTAGAAACATTGCATTCTTCACAAATAGATGGGCAAGGGCTCCTTTAAATATGCCTGGGTGCTGGACAAACTGAAGGCTGAGCGTGAGCGTGGTATCACCATTGATATTTCTCTCTGGAAGTTTGAGACCAGCAAATACTACATCACCATCATTGATGCCCCTGGACACAGAGACTTCATCAAGAACATGATCACTGGTACCTCACAGGCATGTGCCCACTTGAAAAAAAATCTGTAAAGTAAATAGTGGGATAATTAATGGAAATAGTTATACTTATTTTTGCTCTTAAACACAATGTAACAGGCTGACTGCGCTGTACTGATTGTTGCTGCTGGTGTGGGTGAGTTCGAGGCTGGTATCTCTAAGAACGGACAGACCCGTGAGCATGCCCTCCTGGCCTTTACCCTGGGAGTGAAGCAGCTTATCGTTGGAGTCAACAAGATGGACTCTACCGAGCCCCCCTACAGCCAGGCTCGTTTTGAGGAAATCACAAAGGAAGTCAGCGCTTACATCAAGAAAATTGGCTACAACCCTGCTGCTGTTGCATTTGTCCCAATTTCTGGATGGCACGGCGACAACATGCTGGAGCCCAGCACAAATGTGAGCATGTGCTAATCACAATACAATGTTGCTCTATATACAGCTATAAAACTGACATAAGATAAGAAAACTTTACCATTTAAACGCAGCTCATTCAACGTGCTCAGAAATAGTACCTGTGTTTGGTACATTTTTTTAAGTAATCTTAATAACATATAATAACAAAGAAACTACAGAAACCAAAAAAAAGGCTAACAGTTAAAAATGTCCACCCGTAGATGTCGTGGTTTAAGGGATGGAAGATCGAGCGCAAAGAAGGTGCTGCCAACGGAACAACTCTATTAGAGGCCCTGGACTCCATTTTGCCACCATCCCGCCCCACCGACAAACCTCTTCGTTTGCCCCTGCAGGATGTCTACAAGATTGGAGGTAAACATCCTTATTTTATTTATTGTCAAATAACCTAAATAATTATTACATGCAGTAATATTTTTTGGTTTGTCAGGTATTGGAACTGTACCTGTGGGCCGTGTTGAGACCGGTATGCTTAAGCCTGGTATGATTGTAACCTTTGCCCCTGTAAACGTGACCACTGAGGTGAAGTCTGTGGAAATGCACCATGAGTCATTGTCTGAGGCTTTGCCTGGTGACAATGTTGGCTTCAATGTAAAGAACGTGTCTGTGAAGGACATCCGTCGTGGTAATGTTGCTGGAGACAGCAAAAACGACCCGCCTATGGAGGTTGGCAATTTCACAGCTCAGGTTAGACATAATACAAATTTTCACTTTATTATTACACGTTTGTTTGTTGATTATGTATTTTTTTACAGTTGTTATATGAAATATTCTGCATGTATTATCAAAATTTTTTAGTAAACATTTACTCTTAAGCAATGAATAAATTAGTATTTTCAATATAAAACTTTAAATATACTCTTTCTAGGTTATCATCCTGAACCACCCTGGTCAGATCTCTCAGGGCTATGCTCCCGTACTGGACTGTCACACTGCTCACATTGCCTGCAAGTTTGCTGAGCTTAAGGAGAAGATCGACCGCCGTTCTGGTAAGAAGCTTGAGGACAACCCCAAGAACCTAAAGTCTGGAGATGCTGCCATTATCCTAATGATCCCTGGAAAACCTATGTGTGTGGAAAGTTTCTCCCAGTATCCACCTCTGGGTAAGTAGACTAACTAAGGATAATATTTTTTTATTCTATTGAACTCATTGCCAACTTGATCTGTTTCTGTTACCAACTTGTTTCAGGTCGTTTTGCTGTGCGTGATATGAGGCAGACGGTTGCTGTTGGGGTGATTAAAGCTGTTGACAAAAAAGCCGCCACTGGTGGCAAGGTGACCAAGTCTGCTCAAAAGGCTGCTAAAAGCAAATGAACCTCTTCATCTGACACCCAACACGTGCTTAAGGGGACACATCCTGCAATGTCTCAAAACCTGAACTTGCTTTTAAAGGACTGGTTAATGCTGATAAAAACCCATCGTAAAAGCTTTCGCAGGAAAAAAGGAGATTGCATTTTATAAACACCTTCAAAAGAAAATAACAAAAATAAATAATATTGAGATATTGTTTATTATTGTGTCAAAGCTTCTCATTTGAGTTTCATATACTGAATTCCCTGATTGGTTTAAGAAAAATAATTATATTCAGTCTGCCTGCTTAGTTTACTGGTCACGTATTAGCTTGCCTATTAAACATTCTTTATAAGTTTAAGTTCCTTAGCATAGAATGTGAAACACAGCAGTTGAATCAGAATACAGGTCCTGAGTATTTATTGTAGATGAAAATAATTCTTAATTTTATTGATATACCTATGTAAACATTCACTTTAGACAGCAGTGTGTCATTGTGGCAAAACATTCTAAAAGTAAGTAGCATTTAAAACAAAAAGAAACTGAAACTGTAATGGCTGATTATTTTATTCCGGTTTGCCTGCTTCAGTTCCATGTGAATGTAAGAGTTATAGCTTTAACTTTAAACCAACAAAATTTTTGCCCTGGGTCGCGTTTGTGGACTGAAACTTAAACTGTGTACTTATTTTTCCTCAGTCTGGGATCTCATGTAAGTATGTATTATTCTTACTTTTCAATAATACTTACCAAAATTTACACATACAAAGGATACTTAAAAATACAAGGATTTGTTCCGGTAAAAAGCAGATTTGAGCTATAAAAAATTTTACTTTTCAGCTGGTACTAATAAAATATAAACTTATAACTTACAAAGCTACACTTTAGGGTTACTTAAAATGTTTAATTATTATTGTTAAATAATATTAAATGATTTCTGTAATCAACAATTTAACAGAGAAAGAAAATTTGAGTTGTGTGAGATTTAAAAATTTGCATTTCAAGTAAACTAAAATATAGTAGATTCGGTTAAGATACAGTTTATGTCCATTCGTATACAGACACCCCTCCTAGTCATTGCATTTAAATAAGCCTAAAAAGTAAAATGAACTTTATAACGTTTTACTAACTTTTACAGCAAAACAATAAGCAAGTGTGAGTATGTGTAGTTGTTCGTCTATTTGTGCCGCTGTGAACCCGAGCTAGGAAATAAGCAGGTATAGAAGTTAAAAAAATGAATGCTAGGTTCATATAAACATGGTTAAATCTACAATTCATTTTTCATTTCATTTCATCTTCTTTACCCGCTTATTCCCGAATCCGGGGTCA
>JAOTQW010000022.1:5597514-5608724 GCA_026260075.1 Sisor rabdophorus
TGTTATGGACTGTATCAAAACCATGAACTATATGTATGATATACTGTAGCAGGTCATATTTGGTTGAACGTAGGGGTTGGCTTGATGTGAGACTACCTGGAAGGTGTTAACCTCTGAAGGCAGGATGAGATTGTCATCCTGCAAAAAAGCAGTAATCTGTTCCAGGGTGAGCTGATGAAACTGGGGTGTCTCTGCAAACTGGGCAAAGTTTTCCAGCACAAAGCGGCGCGCAGAATCCCGCACAGGGCCCAGGCCATAAGCAGCACCAATGTTCCACACATACACACAAGTATGGACGTTTAACTCCGCCATTAAGAAATCCATGCACATCTGGAGGAGATGAGGAATTTGCAGGGTGCAGGCCGCAGATACAGTACAGCCAATAGTGTAGAGAGACATGTGCACACGGCCAAGATAAGCAAAAGTGATCACGTTTGCTAGACCTGAAGATAGATGGTGAATTAATAATTTTTTTATTTAAAAGGGTAATGAGGGGTATTTAAAAATATTTCAAAATAGGTTCACTAATTGTTATTATGAATTAAGTTTTTATTATGATGGTGTGTTGGTGAAATTAATTTAATAGAATATTTGTGTTGATTTTTTTAAAAACTGCCAAGATGGCATTTACCTAAGGGCGACAGTGTAGGCAACTCTAAGCGCTTGATGCTTGGGTCCTTGGCCAAAACTTCACGCAGGTACTGGCTGACGGAGGACATCACCAGCTTGTGAACATCAAAGGCCTTACTTTTGCAAGCCAGCTCCAGGTCAGTGAGGAAGCGCTCCTGTCTCATACGACTTAACTCCTCCAGAAGAGCTGATCCATGTAGGGGCCGAGTCATTTCCCCACCTAGACCAAAACCCCTCTCTCCAGGCCGGATCACTAGTGGTGGGGCCATTCCATTAAGGCGATTTAACTGCTCAATACTGAGAGGCATTTCTAACTTTTTTACTCCTGCCTCAGGGACCACAACTCCACTTTCCAGTTGTGTAAGCTCTAGGGTGGTCTTTTTTGGGCGAGGTGCCTTTTTCTTGGGGGCCATCTTAAGGGATTAATTAGTTTTGTTGGCTATCTATATCTAAGTTATTGTTGCTAGTGTTTTTCAGTTGACAGTTGACTGGAAATAGTGATAATTCAAAATATTTTAGAATGTTAGTAATTTACTAACATCATTTGTTCTTTAGTTTTATCTTTATTGTAAGAATAAATTTTTGTGCAGTCCTAAAAAAGCTAAAAAAATGTTTATAAACGGGTGATGGAGGGTTGTCATACAGGACACAGGACCTGGAAAGAACATATTAATAGTAATGTTACAAAAATGACTAATAACATGCCTACATTACAGGACACTTTTACTACATTGTGTATCACAAAGGATGATTGACAGGTGCAGGTGGTCATACTATTTGTGTCAATATGGGAATATGATAAAATATATTTTTAAAATGTTTATTACAAACTTGTGTAAATACTATATTATTACCCTTTAAGTATCTGTTAGCAATAGATTAAAATTATGAAAATGTTTACAAATTTGTTAAATTAATATATATGAAATAGCTCCGCTGGGTGCAATCAAGTCACAATCTATAAATATATAAAACCACAGGAGAGCTTGTGCTGTCGGACTTAATTTATCTTTCTTCTGCCATCTGCCTCTTTCGTGCTCCTTTGTGAATTTTCCTCTCATCCCCTCCGGTTCTCCCTCCAGCCTATTCTCTGATACACGAAGGTATTACTGCTTTTACACCGGTGTTTGTAGAAGGTTATTTCTTTTGCAGATAGTTATTTTAAATAAGACCTGCTAAACTAAGTGAACCAATCACTATCTTTTAATATTAACCTCTTTTAATATTAACCTCTTTTTTTAAACCTATTTTTAATTATGTTTTTTATTCAATATTAGTCAAAGTTTTACAAGTTGCAGAATTCTGTATGTCTATGGTGTGTTTGTACTATACATCTTTAACTCAGTGCTAAGTTTATTTTTTCTATTTCATATAATTGGTTTCAGTTGCACCGTCCTGACCATCCTAGCACAAAAACATGGCTGTGCCTGTCAGTGCTGTCTAACATAACATCACAGCTGCTGCTTGCACTGGATAGTGTAAATAATATTTAGGGACATCATACACATTTACTTCCACGTTAAAGATGAGAAAGAAACTGTCGTGGAGTAAAAACTGTCTGAAATTATACACCGGTGACAAGAAAAACACTTACAATTTTATCACTATTTCAGCATTACACTTATTAATTACACTTAACTAACTTCATGTTAAGCCTACGCAAATAAAGAAAAAAGAAATTTGGTGGCTTATAGAAATAAACAGTGGCTAAAGTTAATTACTGTAGCTGTAGTAGGTTGTGACAAATTCATATTTAGCATTTTAGTAACTACACCAAAAGAAATATGAAAATTTTCATAGTTATATAAGAATATAACACTGGAATAACTGACTAAGGCTTAAAAGATTAGATAGTTCAAAACATTAGCAAAGACTGCAGAGGTGAGAAAAAATATATATATAACAAATTACTAATACAAAAGTTACCTTATTCTTAAAAGATGTTTATTGCATTACAGTAATTTGACCACAGTGCATTTCTAACATATTAGTTTTTCTGGATTAGCACCTGGTGCTGACATGTCAATGTTTATGAGACACAATGAAGTGATAATTGTAACAAGGTTAGGCTGCCCTGACAGAGGATGTTAGTTATGGCTGGAAAAGGCTATGAAACAAATATATACATATTAGTAAAATGATAAAAATGCTTACTAAAGTTGATTTAGTGACACAAAGCAATGCCGTTTGCAGTGCTTGCCCTCTGATTATAGTCTTACTGCCCACTACCCTCAGCCATCACATGCCAGCTCCTATCTCCACCTGTTATTTATAGCGACTGAAAAAAACTTGCTGGGACCTTAAAGTGAGAGGAATGACAATTCACCCCCTACATGCCATTGGCTGTATTTAATCCAAACTTAGACCATTTAAATTTAGACAACCTTCCTGGAGTGTATTTTCATCACAATTTATGTTTACACTGTACAATATAGCAGTCCAAAGTTTTTTATGCTAGTTAAAGGTTCTGCAAATGTGGTTTAACTAAATGATATTTATTTGTTAATTGTTGAAGATGTGATATTTTTAAAAATCTAATCTATTTTTAAAAATATTTTTTTAGAATTAGCAATACTATGAAACTCAGAACAAGCTAACTTGAAAACTCCTATTTTCAAAGAAGGAAAAGTAGTTTCATATTTTACATTATTGTGAAATGATCAATCATTACTAACCTTGTGTTGTATAATAACGGCAAGCAGACACAAAAAGGTAAAACAAAAAAAAAAGCTTTACCTTTCTTTTTTTTTACAGCAATACGTTCTTATTTCTTTCTCCTTTTATTTTATCATTCGTCACAAAATTCTTTTCTGTTTTCTTCCTTATTTTTGGTACCCTACCCCTGTGTCCTCTGTCTCTGTTAGAGCACTATCCACTTCCTAGCCTGAGAGAGACAACTTCATAGCAAATGTATCTACGTAACATAAACCCCATGGTCTGAGCTCCACCTGGACTTCTATTTCCATATACAGTTTACTACCCCTGCCCACCCAACATAGCCCACATACAGGCCTCAAGCCTGAAATGGAAAAGAGGCGGGCATCATGTTTTTATTAAGCCATGCCAACATGCTGTGCTCATGAGTTTTTGCAAGAGACTGATGATAGTCTGATTACAATACCAAAGGCTCTATCATTGAATAAATCAATGCTTGTTTGGTAAATCCAAAATTAAGTAACAAATAACAAGCAATTAATTAGAAAAATGTTACACTTTATAACAATTAATTTTGCATTAAAACAGTAGTAACATTCTGAATGTTTTACCCTTTTTAAGGAGGCACTAATAGTAGTGCTTAACATAGAATTATTATATATGGTTATGTTATAACTACAAATATTATATTGTACCTTTTAATATTATAAATATTATACTGTTATGCTGCAGCTGTGAGTTGTGTTCCCAGGAGATGCTACCTAACCTAACAACAAATGTAACTGTTTGTAACTAATGTAGGCGATGTAACTGTACAGAACATTTTTTCCTTTCTGATTTTAATTCCTGGGTGCATAACATTGACGTCATTCCATATTTACGTCACTTGATGAGTTTGATGTATTTCCGGAATTTCCATGGATCAGACTGGGCAAGCGCGCTGTGTGATGAAGTGGTTTCCGCTCACTATGTACCAGCTGTAAACATGGCGGAGGAGCTGTTGGAGGCAGTGGAGAAGTTGCAGTCACGGCTTTCAGAGAACCAGGAGCCTCGTAAGGTAAGAATTGGTTGTTAAATCTTGGAAAGGGGGTTGTTGCAGACCATAACAGTACAAAACAATCGATAAGCCACAGGAGAAGTTCCAACTCAGATGGTCGGCAGCGATAGTGCTTACGTTTAGTGCGACACTCCGGGTTCTTTAAATAGAGGAGCGCTAGGTAGTTTGCCAGCATGTACGTCTTGTCATGGTTAATAAATATATAAATTAATGTTAGCTACTCTTCTTTCCCCATCCGAATACGATGGGAGCTGTAAGGAAAAGCTAGTCGCTTTATTTATTTGTTTATTCAGATATGCTTATTTTATTTTAAAAAAACATACAGTAACAAACAGGCCGTGAGGGATCAGAATCGTCAAGATAACGACACTGTGCTCACGAAAAGAGGAATAATCAGTTTCTTTATGTAACGAATTATTTCTTTAAACATTTTGTGCTTTTAAAACGACGACACTTTATTAATCTTAAAGTTAATAATTTCGCTATTAATTACTGTTTGATGTAGCATGCCTGACCAGAAGTACATTCTGACGTCATTAAATAATATATGGTTTATTTTTTTTCTGTGTCCAGCTCTTAAAAACACTAAAGAGATTGGGAGAACTGCCTATAACAGTGGACATTCTGGTGGTAAGTCGATAAGCATAACTCAGAAGACTTTTTTTTAATGCCAAACGCATACAAGCAATCACACTCGAAACTCTGAACTTTGTCAAGATGACACAAGTTTTTAGCATTTGCTGTGGGTTAGGACCTGGACTAGGAAGAACAGCACTACACTTACAGTAAAGAACAATATCACTTTTTACGAAATTAATTTAGTCTGTACATTACTTACGTTTACAGTATTTGTCAGACACCCTTATTCAGAGCAACTTGCATTTATCTCTTGTAAACATATAAGCATTTAAGGGTAAAGGGCCTTGCTTGAGTTCCCAACAATGATAACTTGGAGGTACTGGATATCGATCCCCAATTTTCTAATTTGCAGTCCAAAACCTTAACCACTACGCTTTTACCACCTTATTTTGGTTGCTAGCAAATACCACTACCCCCACTTGTCTCACTATTACCCAAAACCCCCACTTGTTTCTTAGTTTCTCCCCCGAAGCTTGCCAAAGCATAAAGGCCTTCACAAGTCGCTTTAGTTGTCACTTCTGCAAAAATCTCTAAAATGTCAGCAAGACCTTGTAGGTGTGCCAGTAATGTACTTGCTTCCATATACATATGAGGTTGTATATTATGTACAAGAAATTCTACTAGGTACTGTGTTTTCTGGTTTTGGTTTACATTCACATTTCCATCTGATTTGATGCTGTGATTTTAATTCGGTTTCTCTTACCTATAGGAAACTGGTGTTGGAAAGACGGTAAATTCTCTGCGCAAACACAACATCGTAGGGGAAACTGCAAAAGATCTTGTGGCCAAGTGGAAGAAGCTGGTACCTCAGTCTGCAGATAGGTAAAGACCAACAATTACCTATGAGCACTAAATGAAAAATCAGGACAAACACATGAAGCGATGCATCATATGATACCATTTAAGAATGTGGTATAATTTGCAAAGATGCATCATATAATACCATTAAAGATTGTGGTATGATTTGCAAAGATTTATTTATTCAATAAATAATTTATTTATTTATACAGCACATTTTGCTTTTTACAGATTGAGACACAATAATAAATAACTTTGAAATAAATTTGAAAATTACTACAAAGCAAAAGAGAAAGAAACATTGAAAGCATAAAGTGGAAATATTATATTTAAGTTGTGTTTTAAATTAGGAAAGTGATGGCACAATTTGGATCAAATCAAGCTGTTGCCATGTTAAGGGCCTGATAAGTCAAAGGCCCGTTCACCACTAAGTTTTCGTCTAAATCTACAGATGAATAGTAGGCTGGGTAAATTGTGATAGCGTAAAATGTAAGATAAATACATTAGGCTTTGGCCATGTAGTGCTTTAAAATTATTGTTTATTATTTTAAATGTACACTATATAGCCAAAAGTATTCTCTCACCTGCCTTAACTCGAATATGAACTTAAATATAAACCATTCCTAATCATTTGTGAGGTAACACACTGATGTTGGACAAGAAGGCCTAGCTCTCAGTCTTCGCTCTAGTTCATCCAAAAGGTGTTCTATCAGGTTAAGGCCAGGCCAGTCAAGTTCATCCACACCAGACTGTTCTCCATGTCTTTATGAACCTTGCTTTGTGCACAGTCATGTGGAAAGAGGAAGGGGCCAGCTCCAAACTGTTTCCACAAGGTTAGCGGCATGGAATTTTCCAAAATGTCTTGGTATGCTGAAGCATTAAGAGTTACTTTTATTAAAACTAACGGGACAAGCCCAGCTCCTGAAAGCAACACCACATCATAATCCCTCCTCCACCAAACTTTACACTTTGCACAATGCAATAAGACAAGTAGATTGCCAGATGGAGAAGCACGATTTCTCAGTCCAGAGAATGCGCCCTCACTGCTCTAGAGTCCAGTGGTTGTGTGCTTTACATCACTGCATTCGATACTTTCCATTACACTTGCCGATGTATGGCTTGTTTGCAGCTAGTCAGCCATGTAATTCCATTCCATAAAGCTCTCTGCACACGTTTTTTGAACTAATCTGAAGGCCACATAATGTTTGTAGCGATTGACTCTACAGAAAGTTGGTGACTTCTTCTCTGTCAGTTTGCAACCTACCACTTTGTAGTTGAGTTGCTGTTGTTCCCAAACACTTCCATATTCTTATAAAAGCCACCCATTATTTCACAAATGTTTGTAAAAACAGTCTGCATGTCCAGATGCTTGATTTCATACACATGTGGCCGTGATTGCAGCACCTGATTCTGATTATTTGGATGGGTGAGCGATAAAGTATATTCTTGTACTGGTAGACATTGCAGAGAAGTTAAGATAAAATGAAGTAGCCCAATAAGCTTTTCTGCATTTTGTGTAATATCTGTTCTTATCAGTTTATAACAATTTTAATACCTGGAGACCATATACTAAATAAATTTTTGGAACAGGGAGATGGAATAGGTGCTTGCTCTGTCCACTCCATGCATTGATTTGGTATTACAGTACATAGAGGAACAATTCTTCTCTCAGTAATGGATCAAATGCACAGTGGTGGATCAAATGTGTTGAAATAGTTAAGGTGCTACGTTTTTGGTTGTAACACCAGGCCCGTTTTAAAACCCCACCACTGCCAGTTTGCCACTGTTTGGTGCTTAAGAAAAGGTTAACCTTCTCTGCTCCACGGGTGCTGTATCATAGCTAACACTGCGCTCTGAGTACAACTTTCTAAGATGGAATATGCAATTTAACACATTTCAATGTGTTGTAGGGACTTTAAAGACATTTACATTTAGATGATTGGTTTGCTGCATAAAAAATGAATTGCAGTAGACCAAACTAACTAATTAATGAATGCATAGATAATTATTTCAAAATTATACATACAATCCTTATATTGTCATTATGCAAAATTTTATAACTTTTGAACTTTTTTTCAGTGCTGTAGGCAATTAAAATAAAATGTTTTAGCTGTAGGAAATAAAGCACTCTATGAAGGCATCATTTCTTTTAGCAGACCAAGTAACACTAAAGAGGCTGGCTCTCATACACGTCCAGACAAGGCCAGAGATGACAAGCGTACCCGTGAACCTTCCCCAGAACAACCTCTTCCTGTTGAGTATGATGAGGACGAGGAAGACTATCAACAAAACTATTCCTCCTCTCCACAGCCCTACAGTCAACAGTACAGTCACAGAAATTTAGAGGGTTATCGATCAGAGGAATACGAGAGTCCAGTTGATGAGCCAGTACCTAGTCCCCCACAAAAACAAACAGGACACAGTAAGTCACACAGACAACAAGGCCGAGAACCTGGCTCTCATTCCTCCAGGGAACAGCAGAGACGGAAACGATCAGCTCCGGTACAGAGTGAGGCACAGATTCAGAGAGATAATAGGGAACAAAAAGAAATATTGTCACAGCCATCATCCAAACGCAGTCACCAGTCCTCCATACAGGAAAATAGGAAAGAAAAGAAAAGAGTCAGTGATGGTAAGTATTTTCGTTTTTTTTTGTTTGGCTGTTTGCATCATATTTATATCGAGCAGTATTAGAATAGTAACAGAGATGTGTGGTAATGAGCTTAAAAATTTAATACTTCCTTTATGCTTGTGCTTGTTCCCAGGTAGGGAAAAAAGAGACAAGCCAGAACCTGAAAAAGATGATAATGAAGAATATTCCTTTGAAATGCCTACCATGTCTTTCGAATCCTTTCTCACATATGATGAACCTACTCACAGTAAGAAAAAAAAGAAACTCTCTCGACCGTCTCAGCCTGTTACACCTGCTGCTTCAGTATCCTCTAAGTCAAGCAAAGCAAACGGAAGTAGGTATAAACGACCTGAACCATCTACTGCATCAGTATCCACACCCACGGTACCAACACAGGAGAAACGCAGGAAGGTGCGGTCACTGGGTCAATGATTATCAAATAATGTGTGATTGTTGAATTACTGGTGATCACAACTTTATTGTGTTAAAATATTAATTTGTCTTTTTTCCCACATTTTAGGTGATCACTCAGATTATTGATGTGGTGCCTGCTCTTCCTGACATTCCTTTGCCAGCTATTCAGCCCAACTACAGACCCCTGCCCTCAATAGATGTCACGCCACTCTCTCCACAGAGACGCAAAGGTTGATATTTTCATTTTATTGTTTCTTTCTTAAACATTTTTTTCTAAACATAAAGTCTATTAAGTGTATTCGGCAAAAAAAATCTTACTGAAATCTTTGTGTATTTGCTTGTTTTTTCTGGAATTTCTTTTAGTTTCCATTTCCATCAATGATGAGGAAGATGCTGGCTTTACTGGGCGGCGTTTTAACTCCAAAATGGTGGTGTACTCTGGATCAAAGACCTCATGCTTGCCCAAGATGATGACCTTGTATGAGCAGTGCATTAGAGTCCTGCAAAACAATATTGATTGTGAGTAATCTATAAAACAATAGTTGTGTAGGACAAACAGTTAATAAACATTAACATGGATAGCAAGATAATAAAATGCAAAACACATTTTTTCCCACTCTAATACCACATTGTCATAATGGAGCTCAGAGGTTTTGTGCTTAGGGTCATTGTCATGCTGGAACAGTGTTGAAGTATCTTAGTTTTAGCAAATTAATAATTTTATTCTACAACATAATTAAGCTTTCTACACAATTGTGTGCTTCCATATTTGTAGGAACAGTTTGGAGAGAAATCACATATGGATCTGCTGGTCAGGTGACCACAAATTTTTGGCAATATAGTGTTTGACAGAAATATTCTCAATTTGCCATTCAAACTGTTTTAGAAAACACTTTTTTACTCTGGTAGAAATTGCACTACAGTGGTATATCTTGATGTTACTAGAAAAGCCACACTGACATCCTGTTAGTAGTGCGGTGTTTATAGAGATTAAGAACTTGCATTTAAAAGAACTTGAAAATGTCAGACCCTACAATAAACATGTAATGATGCTATACCACTGCTTCAATATGCAGCCTATGTTTAGGTATTAGCTGTGTAGAATTTGTGGGTTTTTTTAAACTTATTACATAGCTGCCTAACTCGAAAATGTATTGTCTTTGTAATTATTGTTAGTGATTTGGTACAGTAAGTAAGTTAACTAAAAATTTGTTTACAAAATTTGGAATCTTGAGTCCCAATCTGCTGTAAACAAGAGCTAATGGACAAAATTAGGGTTTTACATTAGTCTATAAGCTTGGATATCTGAAAAAGAACAGATTCTATTTTACTCTCGAATGTATTGTCACACAGGAACTTGCATCAGGCAATTTTAACATCAGATGTGTATAAGCCCAACAGAAAACAAAAATCTTTTGGCTGCAGTATACAATTTGAACTTTTACTGTTATTTATAATAGAGCTTAGCACTTTCTCTCACCTTAGGGAATAATTATATATTAAGGTATCAAAAAGGTTTGTTGACTGCATTTTTGTTGTCTTTAATTTGTGTGGATTTAAAATGTTTTATTGTTGACTTAATTTATTGTTGACAAATGTTTTTCTTTAGCAATTGATGAAGTTGGTGGTGTGCCTTATGAGATTTTGGAGCCAGTTTTGGAAAGATGTACTCCAGAACAGTTGTACCGCATTGAACAGTGTAACCAGGTATGTATATACACAGATAGAAATGTTTAATGTTTTGTGGAGAACTATAAGGTTGTTAGAATTTAACAACAACTGGTTACACTTTCTCCAGGCATTTATAGAGGAATCAGATGAGCTGTGGATGAGGCACTGCCAGCGGGATTTTAAAAAGAACTCTCCTCAAGAGTATGAGACTTGGAGAGAATTGTATCTGCGTTTGCACGACGAACGGGAGGAGCGCCTTCGCAAGCTCACACAAAACATTAGCTCTGCCCATGCCAATAAACCCAAAGGTATTGAATAATCCTTCTTTCTTAAATAGTTTATATGTGAATATGTGTAAGAATTCTTTGAATTTCTTTATTATTTCCTTCCATTATATATCGAAGCTTAAAGTACTTTCTCTAATTTGGAATTAAACTCCAAAAATCTACTGTATAATAGCAACCTATAAAGGTTTGATTTCTAATAGAAAGAGTAAAGCATGTTCCCATGATTGCTTCAGGTTCCTGCTATTTGAGTAATGTGGTGGAACTGCTGTTGTAGCGCATCCACCTTCAAGTTTTGTGATACTTGTTTCTGTAATGATTTTGCATAATGCTATTGTATTATAATTAGCTGAATGTCAAGTTGTACAAGTATTTTCTTTTAAAGTTGGTTGTATAGAATATTTGCTAACAACCTATTTTAAAATGTGTT
>JAOTQW010000022.1:5726758-5740792 GCA_026260075.1 Sisor rabdophorus
GATACAGGGGTTACAGTGTGTGTGAGTGTGTGTATGGCAGAATAGTCTTTATTGTAGTTAGTTTTCTTTAATCTATGGTTTTAGCTGCCTTGAGATCATTAAGAAGATCTTTCTGTGTGGTTCTTGTCTGATACCTTACTGTTTTTTTAATCTTTGAAACTCCATGAAGTGAGATCTTGTGTAGCACCCTTGTGAGGGAAAGGGGTGACCTAGTGGTTAAGGTGACCAGAAAAGACTTTTTGGTAAACAGACTGTCTGGGGTTCGATTCCCAAAACCACCAAGCCACCACTGTTGCCCCTGAGCAAAACCTGATTGCTCAGTTGTAAGTCAATCTGGATAAGGGTGTCTGCCAAATGCTGTATATGTAGAAGCCCAGCCACAATTATTTTGCCTTTCTTTCATTTGTAACAAATTGTGCCTTTAAGGGTGTCCTTTTAAGGGTTGTCCCTTTCAGAGCTACACTTAGAGTGTGTTTTAAGAAAGTGTCCCTTTTTAGAGAGTGTCCCTACTTAGAGTGCCCCTTTAAGAGAGTCTCCCTTTTAAGAGAGCGTCCCTATTTAGAGAGCGTTCCCTTGGGAGAGTTCCTTTTACCAAGAAAATATCCCTTCAAGAGAGCGTCCCTTAAAAAGAGCTTCTTGTTAAGAGCGACCCTTTAGAAGAGCGTCCCTTTGAGAGCGTCCTTTTAAAAGAGAGTCCCTTTGAGAGTGTCCCTTTAAAGAGAGCATCCTTTTTAAGAAACTCTTCTTTTCAAAAAGCATCCCTTTTTTTAGATAGTGTCCTGTCCTTTTTTAGAGAGCATTGTGCCCCTTTTATTGAGTGCCCTTTTATTGAGTGTCCCTTCTAGAGTTTGTCTCTTCTAGAGTTTGTCCCGTATAGACAGAGAGAGCGAGTGCTTTGATAGTGTACCCCTTTGAGAGAGAGTTCCTTAAAAAAGAAACTTCAGGAGAGCGTCCCTACAAGAGAGCGTCCCTACAGGAGAGCGTCCCTACAGGAGAGCTTCCCTTCAGGAGAGCGTCCCTTCAAGAGAGCGTCACTATAAAGAAAAAACATTAAAAGAGCGTCCCTTTAAGAGAGTTCCTTTAAAAGACAGTTCCTTTAAGAGCGTCCCGTCCATTTAAGTGAGCGTCCCTTTAAGAGAGCTTTTAAAAAGAGTGTCACTTTAAAAGAGAGTCCCTTTGAGAGTCCCTTTTCAGAGAGCATTCTTTTTAAGAAACTGTCCTTTTCAAAAAGCATCCTTTCTTTTTTAGAGAGCATTGTGCCCCTTTTATTGAGTGCCCCTTTTACTGAGTGTCCCTTCAAGAGTTTTTCCCCTTATAGACAGAGAGAGAGAGAGAGCTCTTAAAAAGAGTGTCCCTTTGAGGGAGCATCCTTTTAAGAGAAAATCCAGAAAAAAGACATTTGGAAGACGGAAATCTTTATTTATTTAAAATATAAATAATTTTATAACTTTATTAAAATGTTTCTTAATTAAAATTTTTGTTTTCATTTTGTTTCAAACTATTCAAATAAACCGCTGTATGTGGTAACCTTGAGTTGCAGCTGTGTTCACATGCTCGATGGATCAGTGACAATAGCATTCTTTACTGCAGGACATGATTTAATAAAACAGTTCCAAGCCTGTTAATATTATCGCAGAGGTGAGATAACCAGAATGATGAGTAATTTATTTTAAACAGCTCTAGTTATTTATCATTCTTTTTCCCTGTCTGTCCCTCTGTTGTCTCTGCAGTTTGTCCTGACTGAAATGTATTATGATGGTTTTCACCGCTCGTTCTGCGACGATGACGATGATCTTGACATCATTCAAGAAAGTGATTCTATCTTTGCCTTTGAAACCCCTGAGACATTTAAGTTAGAAAGTCTTCGCTCTAAAAGAGGTGCCGTAATCCTGAAATCAGCGTGATGTGCATGAAATAAATAAATTATAAGATGATAAAAATGTTTCTCTTCTCTATGACTTCTCGCAGGGAGTCTTCTTGCAAACCTTAACCAAAACAATCTGAAATATGAGGGCTCGCGCACCCCATCGTTCCTGCAGGGGGCTGTGAATCCAGCATCACCCAATAAAAACACTGCAGACAAGATGATCCTGCTGATCTGCAACAGAGCCTGCATTGGCCACCAAGGACGGAGGTAGTCACATAAACACCAGCATCCCAGCTGTACCATAATGAAATAAACCAAATGACCCAGTCCTTTTTTAACATAATTTTAGTCTATAAATCAGGGGCTTCCTCTGACGCGCCAATGACAATAGATGCTCAGGGTTTGTTTTCATGCAAATCTTTAGCATAAACAGTGGTATTAAACCCAACTGGGCCCAACTGGAAACCGGGCTGTGCTTTTTTTACTTTTAAAAAAAACCCAGCTCCATCCTTGCCCGTAGAAATGTGATTTAAGATGCCTAGCCATCAGCAACTAAAACCTTTTCAACCCATAGAATTTTGTGTAAAGATGTTCCAACAGAGGTTGACACATGTCTTACTAGAATTCAACAGTCCTAACTGTCATTTGTTTAGACTAATTGATTAAAACTGTCATAAAAATCTATTTTTAAATTGGGTCAAACTAGAGGTACATGATATTTATCAGACGGGTATAATAATCTGGCAGTATGAAAGAAAACGACTTCATTTAAATAAATTAAATCTGATTAATATATCCTCTAAAGTTCTCTTTCTGGTAATCTAAGATTTATCCAAGTGTGACTGACTGACTGCAGCCAGTGTTGACAGTCTTGCCCAAGTTTCCAGATCAGAATTGAGTGGGTTCCTGCCCATTGTTGTCAGTTTGGTTGCTTTCATACGCAGTGTTGCCAGATTTCCTTTAGGAGAGCGTCCTCTGTTGCCAAATTTGTGGGTTCATGTCCAGTGTTGCCAGATTGTGTTGGCTCCTGTTTAATTAGGCTTCTATCGTATCTGAATTGGTCATGAGAAAGACTTTTACTACTTAATTACAGATATAGATATTAGTTAAAATTGTTTACATTGCTTATCTCTATTTACCAAACATTTTATCTTATTTTAGCTCAAATTCACTACATCCATATATACATTCATTTTAACTAGGAATGAAACGTTTCAGAAAACACATTACAGCAGACCATGAGGAAGAGGGATTTTGTAGAAATACTACTTTTCCCTAAAATGAAGCAACCCTTCATAAAAAACTAAGTTATACTGTTATAATCAAATAAGTTGAACACAAGCTTCAAAGCAAGCGTCAGATTTTTTTAGAGATGATTGTGACAGAGTGAGACCAATATGGACATTTATAAGAACAGTTTTAATTCTAAGTATGAAGGTATTAAGAATAAAAAGAAAAAGACTGCCATTAATATTAACAAAGTGTGTGTTTATCTTTTGACCAACAATATACAAGATCATAAATGATCAGTTAGTTTTATATTTTTTATATTAAAAGTACTGCTGCTGTAATTGTATTGTGATTGAGAAAAATATAGTTTTATTTATCTGTACTGGTTAAAGGTACAGTACTAGTTAAAATCGTTTGATACTGCAGATTTGTTAATGATACAAGGTGTTGAAGATTCTTACTTTCTGAAAACCAGGTTTGGCCTTCCGTTTGTACTTTACATGGAGCGCACCGTAACCTGGGATGTTCTTCAGAAGGCGATTCTGGAGAAGATGCATCATCTGCTAAGACAAGGAGTTTACATCCAGGTCAGGGAAGCAAACCTACAAAAAACATTGACTTGTTTTTTTGTGATTTTATGGTAGTGAAGCATGTGCAGTATAATATGTATTATTATTATTATTATTATAAAAAACTATTATTTTTATCATTGTTTATTTTAATGTTTGGATTTGTACTTGACTTTGATCTTTTGTAGGTGGGGCCCTTCAGTCTGCGAGTGGTTGGTGTGGTGGGGATCACATACTTATTACCACAGGAGGAGTTTCCTTTGTGTCACCCCACCGTGGAGAGGTTGGGCTTTGGATTGTAGCTCTTTAGTAAAACTTTCTGAAGCATTTCTGTTGGATCTGGCAACATAACACGGAGATACCATTACATATAGAAGTTTGTAGTATATGTAACGGAGATACCGTAATATCTCGAAGCTTCTATAAAAACTAATAAAATGAAGACAAGCTCAACAGTTCCTACTTTTACACCGAAAAAGTATTATAGTTATGTTGATGGATAATTTTAGTTTGTGATCATAATCAGCCTTTATTTATAATTTGAAGCACACTCCCAAATGATGGAAACAAACAAAAAAAGACATATCATGAACAAAAGGGGCTTCATCTTACAAAACTGAGACTCTGACTTGTACAGAAGGGGTTTACAAAATTTCAAGCAGCACTGTAATTATACTAGATAGAATACTTATTCATTCATTCCTCCTTTCCTCCAATACCTGCTTAGTCCCTAACTTGGGGTCACAAAGTCTGCTGGAGCCTATACCAGCCCACATATATAGGTACACCCTAAACAGGTCCCAGTCCATCACAGGGCGACACACATAGATATAGTTTATATATTTATAATATATTTAAAAAATACAAAATGTTGTCCGATTACACAGTTGACTAGAATGTTTACGATTTTTGTAGCATTTCATTATAACTTCACTGGAACTAAGAGACCCCAATACTGTTCCAGCATGACAATTAGCCTAAGCACAAAGCCCTGAGCTCAATCACATGCTGTGGTGTTATTATTATTATTAGAGCAAAAAAAAACAATTTTTGGCAAGTCCTGATCTTAAAACCGCTGGAATGCACTGATGCACAGTCATGTTAAAAGAGGAAGGGGCCTTTTTCAAACTGTTACCACAAAGTTGGTAGCCTAGATTTGTCCAAAAATCTTGTACTAAAACTTTTAATCTTTCTTTTACTGGAACTAAGGGCCCAATCCCAGCTCCTGAAAAACAACCCCACAGCATTATCCTGACTAAAAATTGACACTTTACACAATGCAGTGAAACAAGTACCCAACTCCTGGCTTCAGACTGCCAGATAGAGAAGCGCGATTTATTACATCGCTGTACACCACTGCATTTCACTTGGTGTATGGCTTAAATGCAGCTGCTCGGTCATGAATAATGCACCGTTCCTGAGCTAATCTGAAGGCCACATGAAAAGTCAATTAAAAAAACTTCTAGTACTTGGTTAACCATTTGGTACTTGGTGGTTAAACCCTTGTTGTCAATCACAGAAATCAGACGTTTTCTGTAACTCCACCAGGTTTACATACCCTATTTGCAGATACTCTTTTAGTCAAAAGGTTTTATGAGACTCCAGGACTTCTTGATCCATTCTGTTGTTGCATTTGCTGTGTGTTTTGAGTCATTTTCATGTAAGAATACACATTCACCCAGCATTTTCAATACCTCACCTAAAATTGGATGATACATGGTCTCGTCCATTCTCCCTTAGATGCGGTGAAAATGTCCCATCCCCTTAAAAGCAAAATAAAAAAAGTTAATTTCAATACTTTGTTATATACCCTTTGTTTGCAATGACAAAGGTAAAACGTTTTCTGTAAGGTTTTCACACAGTGTTGCTGGTATTTTGGCGCATTCCTCCATGCAGATCTCCTCTAGAGCAGTAATGTTTTGCGGCTTTCACTGGGTGACACGGATGTTCGACTCGCTTCAAAGATTTTAAGAGATTAACATCAGAAAATTCATTCTGTCCTTCACATTGATCAGTCGTTCTGCATGATAGTTGGATTCAACTCAGCATTCTTTCTTCTCCAAACACAACGAGTAGAGTTTTTACCAAAAATCTGACCATATGACATTCTCCCAATCCTCTTCTGGATTATCCAAATGCTTTCTAGCAAACTTCAGGTGAGCCTGGACATGTACTGGCTTAAGCAGGGAACATGTCTGACACCGCACGATTTGAGTCTCTGGCAGCGTTGTGTGTTAATGATGGTAGCCTTTATTACTTTGGTCCCAGCTCTCCGGTCTCTAGGTCATTCACTAGGTCCCCCGTGTGGTTCTGGGATTTTTGCTCACCTTTCTTTTGATAATTTTGACCCCATGGGTTGAGATCTTGCGTGGAGCCCCAGATCGAGAAAGATTATCAGTGGTCTTTGCCATAAGGGAGTTTGGAGTGTGACTGTTTATGGTTGCGGACTGCTGTCTACACTGATAACGATATTCAAACAGATGCCATTAGTACGGGTAGCGAGTGTAAAACAGAGGAGCCTCTTACAGGAGAAGTTACAGGTTCTGTGAGAGCCAGAAATCTTGCTTGTTTGTAAGTGACTAAATACTCATTTTTTTTTTTACCATAATTTGCAAATAAATCTTTTAAAATCTGGATTTTCCCCCCTCATTTTGTCTCTCATAGTTTAGGTATACATATGATGAAAAATTACAGAATATAAGGAACCTTAAATAGTGTGTTTAATCTGGGAAGAGGTGGCCTAGTGGTTAAAGTGTTAGACTGATACCAGAAGACCAGTGGTTCGATTCCCAGCACCACCAAGTCACCACTGTAGGCTCATTAACAAGGACCTTAATCCCTATTTGCTCAATTGTAAGTCGCTCTGGATAAGGGTGTCTGCCAAATGCTGTAAATATAAACTACTGTTTTTCAGAACCTATAAATCTTGCGGCACAGGAGGTCCTCCTCATGTGAAGATTGTAGTAGAGTGGGACAAAGAGACCAAAGATTAGTAAGTTCTTGTTACATCTTTTTTAAAAATATTTTTTATTTTATATTTTAAACATATTAAAGTGAAGTGTAGATTTTAAACAAAAATCATTTCAGACAAAAAATATCTGTGGTATATCTGTGCTATTGCTACAACTGTACTAACCCAGTAATAACCCAGTCTTCCAGAAAAAAAAAATAAACTGTAGTTGGTTAGACATACCATGAGCTGGAAGCCTGGATGAAATTTTTGTTTGATTGTTTTTCACCTCGTCCCTGCAGCTTGTTTGGCCACACGGAGGAAGAGTACATCCCCGATGCAGAGAGTGTGTACCTGCACCGTGAGCAGCATCACCACCCCCAAGCTTGTACCCTTGCTCAATGCTTTCAGCTCTACACCAAAGAGGAGCAGGTAATGACTACAACTGGAATGAAAAACGGATAAAAACTAATGTTAAATGGCACAAATCCAATATTTCTGCTATTTCATTCATTAATTCATCTTCTAACCCGCTTATTACCTAGCTCGGTGTCACAGGGGTCTGCTTTAGCCTATCCCAGCGCACATAGGGCGAGAGGAAGGGGTACAGTCTGGACGGGTTGCCAGTCCATCGCAGGGCCACATATAGATAAACAACCATACGCACTCAATTCTATGGGCAATTTAGAATCATCATTTAACCTAATGAACATGTTTTTGAACTGTGGAAGAAAAAAGAGTTACCCACACAAGCTCGGGGAGAACATGCAAACTCCGCACAGAAAGACCCGGGAATCGAATCCATGCCGAACATGCTAAAAACTACACCACCGCGCTGCCCTCTGCTTTATCATCTGTTCCTTAAATCGCTCTGTTCCACAGAGACACCACATGCAGTGTAAAAAAGTCCTGGGGTTAATGTTGGTAGCGTGTTGCTGCCATAAGTGGAACCAGGACATGCTTGAGAGTTTTTTTCTAAAAAGTGCTTGCTTGTCTTAAAAATTATCTCTTCCGTACAAGTGGTGTGTGTTTGTGTTTGTGTGTGTGTGCGTGTGCGTATGTGCGTGAGTGTGTGTATACAGTATGTCACAAAAGTGAGTACACCCCTTACATTTCTTGTAAAAACACTAAAGAAATAAAACTTTGCTAAAGAAGTAAATGTACAGCGTGTGTAACAAGGTTAATATTTTGTCCTAAAATTGAGAAAAAAATTTAACACAGCCATTCATGTCTAAACCTCTGGCAACACAAGTGAGTACACCCCTAAGAGGAAATGTCCAAATTCGCAGCCAGTAGCCATTTTCCCTTGGTTTTGTCATGAAACTTGTTAGTGTGAATGGGGAGGAGGTGTGGTAAATTTGGTGTTATTGCTATTACTCTTTCATACTGAGCAATGAAAGTTTAACATGACATGCCATGGCTGTATATAAAATAATATGTCCTAGGCTACAAGAAGTTTGTCAAGACCCTGATACTGAGCTGTGTAGCACAGTGGCCAAGTCCATACAATGATTTAAAATTGTTGTGAAATTGTTTAATTTCTTTAGTTTTTTTACATAAATATAATAAATGTTCAGAAGAAATGTAAGGGGTATAATCACTTCTGAGACATACTGTATATATGTGCTGAGATATTTATGGCTGTTTTCTGTAATGTGCTGTGTTTCAGTTGGCACCAGATGATGCTTGGCGCTGTCCACACTGCAAACAGCTGCAGCAAGGCCGGATCAAGCTTAGCCTTTGGACCCTGCCTGATGTTCTTATCCTTCACCTTAAAAGGTTCAGACAGGTATGCTTTAGGGCCTGTGTTCAGGGGCACTGGAGAACATTCTTCTGCCTTTTATTATATATATAAATATAATATATCTTAAACAGACCACTATTCTCCAGCAATATAAGAGAATGAGCTCTCTGAAAAGCAAGAAATAGTTCAATGCCTAGGAGAAGTTATGACAACTTTAGATATTTTAAACAACTTCAGCGTTCAATAAAAAATTGGTAGCTGATTCAGAACACATACGGTTTCGAGCAGTTGAAGGCACAATGAAAGATTTCTGCCAGATAAATGCATCAGGTTAAGAAAGCAGCTGCTATAATGCCACTGCAAAGCAGCAAACAGGTATTCGAAGCCTGTATTCGAAGGTGTAGGATCCTCAAGAGGGTTGCAGTTATGCGTAAACCTGTCATTCAGCCACCCTGACAACTGCCATGGATGCAAGAATTTTGAAGCTCCTATCCAATAAGGACTCCTATGTCAAAATGTAATTTGGCCTGTTAAAATATTTTGGATTGAATGAGCTTTTGATTTCATATAACATGCAAATGCTTGCAGTTGAACTGTTGACCATTTTCAATGTTTTGAAACTATTGTGTGTAATAATGTGAAACAATGCATTTTAAGATTTTAAGTTTTTTTTTAAAAACCATTATGATTTGAAGGTTTGAAAACCTTCTAGTTATACTCTAATGCTTGACTGAAATTATTAGAACTATAATTTCATAGATTATTTAGAAAAAAAAATTACATTTGCATAATTATGTGGAAAGCAGTGTATTTTGGAATAAATTTCTGTGGACAGATGATAATTATTTGCTTCACATTGGCCAAAAATGGTCACAGATTTTTGGGAGAAAAAAACATCCAGAAATGGTGTTCTTGGGGTCATAAGCAGCATTCCTCTTTTTTTTCTCTTCCTCTAAACACAGCGAGTTGAGTTGATTCCAAAAAGCTCAATTTAGGTTTAATTTCACCGTAACACTTTTACTGAATCCTTTGAATGTCCATTGTCCACAATGTTATTAGTCTGTGTCAAAAGGTTAAAGTCTTTCTGTGTTTAGTTATTAGGTAGTAACTGTTTTTCATTTAGCTTTTATAGTTGCTTATAGCCTAAATTTGGGTCACAGAATTTGCTGAAGTTTATCCCATAGCTAACACACATCTGTGTTCAAAACAATAGCAGATCAACATATCTAACCAGATTGATCAGTGTTTTGTTAGAAATTATATTTTCTACATGGCGGATATTTGACTAGTAGGTGTAGTAGAGTAGTACAAAATCAACAGACCCAACAGTCATGACATGCATGTTGCTGATTCTGTGTAAATAAATCATCAATTGAAATGTGTGTGTTTAAAATAATAGTAGCATGGAGATCAATTGGTGAGTTAATAGGGAGATCAATTATTCTTGTAAAAAAAGCTACTTGTCAAACAAGGGTTTGTTATTTAAGTCC
The DNA here is from genome assembly GCA_026260075.1 of Sisor rabdophorus. Lineage (NCBI taxonomy): Eukaryota > Metazoa > Chordata > Actinopteri > Siluriformes > Sisoridae > Sisor > Sisor rabdophorus. The sequence goes on from JAOTQW010000022.1 coordinate 5,736,609, forward strand.
GTACAAAGGCAGCAAATGTCATACTGTGCATTTCTCAATAAAAATGGGTTGTCAGACACTGTTCAGAAGAACAAAGGACTATGATTAAAAAGTTGATTAGAGAGGGAAAAAATAAAGAAGGTCATAAAATGATGTTACTCAGATAAAACTATATCAAATGCTTTCCAATGGCAACCAAAACCAGAAAGTCATGGAGGAAAACTGAAAATGATGAGTTCAGATTAATAAAAGAATAGCCAAAAAAGTAAAGACTTTTTCAGAAAGGGCCTATTCAGCATTTCAAAGTTCATGGATCAGTTTGAGTACATTAAATGCAGAAGAAGAAATGCTATTGACAGGTGTGTTTCAACAAATCGACCCCAAACACACTAACAAGCAATCAGCATGTTTTTCCAGACCCAAAAGATTCTTTTGTTATGTTGATTATTTTTAGCCCAATGATGTGAAGCAGTTCTCAGAAATTATACAATATAGATATACAACAAACTATTAGTTCAGCCAAATCGGCAAACATGTTTCAGTTTATACAGTAAATGTTTTAACTTGTAAACTTGTAGGCACTGGTATATATTTAAACAGCCTTATTTTCTTTTTTCTTCACTTTCCTAAAGTAATAACATATTTTGTTTTGAAGGGTGACCTTTTAAAATATTAATGTGAACATTTTATTTGGGTGCCCAAACTTTTGGGTGCATTAGTTTGATTCTATTGTAATATTTGGGGTTCATTTGGGGTTCCAGTTTATCCCAAAGATGTTCAGTATAAAGTCAGAATCAGGAGTCATTGAGATTATGCAAAGGGACATTGCTATGCTGGAAAACAGTTCAAGTCTTGCACCTCTAATGTAGGAATACAACAAACAAAGACATTCTAGATGACTGTATGATTTAGATTTTGTAGAAAAGGTTTGGCAATACATAGTACATTTGGTCAGAAGGGAAGAACTGGGTTCGGTGCACAAAAAAGAGTCTAGTAAGCAGATATTTTGATTTTTGTTTATGGAATACCCCAACAGAGCTTTGTGTCCATGATTTGTATGACACCAATTGTTATTTACTGTTGGTCATATTAGAATGTTGATTAACCGCAGGAGGGAGACAGACGGGTGAAAATGCAAAACATTGTTCGTTTTCCACTGGTTGGTATGGATATGGCCCCGCATATGGTGAAGAGGAGCCAGAGCAGCTGGAGTCTTCCCTCACACTGGTCACCCTGGAGACGACCTTACAGCCTAGGCCGTAACCCAGACGACTACCTGTATGACCTGTATGCTGTGTGTAATCACCATGGAAACATGCATGGGGGACATTACACAGGTAAGACTGGCTGTCTAACTTTGTATTGCAGATCTAATCTTTATTGGGCTCTTGATGTGTTTAACATGTATATTAATACGTATATAATTAAGTTATACACAGTTAATTTGGTAATTACTTCTAGATAATATGTAATTATTTCTGTAAGTTAGCATAAGTTGTTGACCACCACCATTAGATTTTATGCATTGTTATGCACATTTATGTAGTACAGTTAAAGAAGATATAATCACTCTAATCCATTTGATTTGGTTCTTCTACAGCATATTGTAAGAATTCTATTGATGGCCAGTGGTACTGTTTTGATGACAGCGAAGTCCAGCACATGCCTGATGAGGAAGTGTGCCAGCAGACAGCCTACATTCTGTTTTACCAGAGAAGAGCAATGATTCCTTCCTGGTCTGCGAACAGTTCTGTGGCTGGTGAGCCTCTGTTACTCATTGACTATTCTGCGAGAGTTACAATTTTTAGTAAAGCTGTTTTCTGTTGAGATGATTATGTGGGTACTTTGTTTGGGACAGGCTCCACTAGTTCCTCTCTGTGTGAGCACTGGGTTAATCGACTTCCTGGTAGCAAACCTCCAAGCCTTGCCTCTGGTGCCTCCTCCCGACGGACGTCCCTCGCATCTTTGGCAGAGTCTATGGAGTTTCCTGGAGATCGCAGTGAAGACGACGGTGAGAAGCACATTTGTTATGCTTACCATTTTGCATGGTTTTGTATATTTGTATATTATGGCCTTTTTGTCTTATGCACATTTCATTGTTCCTTGTCTTTTTCTAATTATTTGGAAAAAAAGTGATTTTTTTTTTTACCTGCCAGAAACTGTAGCTGTAGGCCAATTTCAGAAGCAATAAATAAATAAATTACTGCAGCAAAGCAGTTTTGTGCTGCTTTTATTCTTCATTTTGCAAGTCTGGAAAATTTACAGTTAGATACCTAATGTCTACTGTTATTATTACTGAATTATTACCCTTTCAGCATAAATTTTTTTTCATAGCTTACCATAGACAAACATTTGTCCCTTGAATAATTGCTTTAATATTCCTGGACTGTCACTGTGGAAAAAGTTGTGTTTAATCTCGAGCTCTAAATGTCAGCAATTGTCTGTGTGATGACTCTCTATCCTTCCTCCTCCAGCTTTCTAGCACTAACAGGAATCTTTCGCCTCGCTCAGTTAAGACAAAATGCATGCCGCTGCTTTTTCCATTCAGTCTGGTATCAGCGCATTAGTTTAAATCTCTTTCCCTTTTCATTAAGGAGGATTCTCCACCCGACCCTTTGTAAGAAGCATACAACGTCAAAGCTTGTCTTCCAGATCCTCTATAGCTAGCCCACTGACTTTAAGCGAGAATGGGATGAAGCCTTCCTGGTCGTTGTCTGCCAAGCTCCAGATGAGGTCCAACTCGCCCTCACGATTTTCTTTAGACTCGCGTTCCTCGCCGCCACTGGAAAGGATTGGAGAGGCCTGTGATGACAAGGTGTCAACATCCTGCTTCGGCAGCTACAGCAGACACGAACGCCAAACTGGCAGCAAGGCCCCTCTTGCCATGATGGAAGGAAATAGTGATGATGGTAGTGGTAAAAAAAACATGGATGAGGTCTACTCCAGAGCTCCTTTATTGGCTGACAAGAACAGCTCAAAGGGAGAATCCCTGGACAACAACAACCTGATCACAGCCGTGGACCAGAACGTGCATGGGACTACCAGAGAGCTAAAGCACAAGATCTCAGTAGGGTCTGTGTCAAAGGCAGATGTGTCTGGTGCCAAAAAGACTTCAACCAAGACTAAAGGGGATCCAGAAAAGCCATCTAAAAAACGACAGAGCACTTCATCTGCCCAAAAGTCTCCTTCGCAAGTTTCCTCCAGCGCTCAAGGAAAAGGTGCCAAAGTGACTAATCTGAAAGAGAAGAGTGAGCCTGCCAAGGCCAGAAGTGTCTCTTCTGGAACCCCAACAAAGAAGAAAGAAACTTCCCAGTTCCAGGAAGTAGCAACAACATATGGAGCCACAAAAACAAAGCAGTGTATGACTCCCACCCCTCAGTCCTCTGCTTCCCCCTCACCCACTGCCAGGAAGGGCTTCTCAGTAGTGGAGAGGAGCTCTAGCTTGTCATCGAGCAGAAAGAAACTAGCAGAGAGGACAACTAGCCGGGATTTGAGTCACGCCAGCCCCCTGACAGATAAACCTCGAGCACCCCTGAAGGGTGCAGAAGGAGGCCGGCCTGATCGGAGGCCAGTCAGGAGCTCAAGCAGTAGCTCGTCTCTTACCAGCCTCCGATCACCCAGCATCTCTTCCAAAGACCTGCGACGGGCCAGTAAGTCTGAGGACAAGGGTCTTTCTTTCTTTAAAAGCGCTCTAAGGCAAAAAGAGACACGCCGCTCTGCCGACCTGGGCAAGAGCGCTATACTATCGAAAAAGGCGGGAGAAAGAACAGCTCGGTCCAGTAGCCAAGCGAAGCTTAGTACTGAGAATGGTGAAGGTGAGTGTAATTCTTCTCCTGCCTCTCTCTCAAGCAAGGCTGCCAGTGAGGACAAGGAGTCACCCAAACTCTCTACACCTCTAAAACGATCACTGTTACCTGCAGGCAAGTGCAAGTCTTCCAGTTCAGATGCCATTCTCCAGTCACCCATCAATGGGAAGAGGCCTCTTGAAAAGACCACCTCATCTCGAAAGTTTTCCTGCAGCATGCAATCTGGGCAACAAAGACGCCTGAATAATATTTAAGTATAGTATGTTTTTTTCTGCAATGCAGCTATTTTTAATGTGCCTCAAATATGTATACATAGTCTCACACATACAAGTGTGCATGTGTGAGTGAAAGAAACAGAAGATATATGTGTTTGTGTATGTATGTATAATATGTATTATT
>JAOTQW010000022.1:5771385-5789312 GCA_026260075.1 Sisor rabdophorus
GCACTGCATTGGCTCCCAGTGAGATTCCGCATAGATTTTAAAATACTTTTCCTAACGTACAAAGCATTAAAAAGCCTCAGCCTAGAAAGGGTGCCACTACTCTGGAAGACCTCCTGCCTGCTCCCTGTACCCAAGAAGTCATCCCCATCTGGCCTCAAAGACCACCCTGTTGCTCTTACATCTCATTTGATGAAGGCTCTTAAATCCCATGTGAGAGGTTAGTGTTGGCTCAGCTGAGGCCGCGGGTGAGATCTGCTCTGGATAGGGTGGAGGCACGATTCGAATCACATTCTTTGATTTCTGAAGCATTTGCTTATGGGTGCTGGTAGGTCCACTGTCTCTTGGATCACTGTTTACTTCACAGTAGCCTGAGCTGAAAGTCTAATAACAATGCAGTGTACAAGAAGGCATGCAGCAGACTCTACTTCCTGAAGAAGCTGAGATCCTATAATGTGTGCAGCAAGATGCTGGAGATCTTTTACCGGTCTGCTTTTGCCAGTACTTTGTACTTTGTCTGACTGCATAGTTCCAAGTGTTAAGTTTGGTGGAAGGGTGATTATAACATGGGGTTGTTTTTCAGGAGCTAGTTTTGGCCCTCTCAATTCTTCAACTCTGAATTCTTTAGCATACCAGGACATTTCGGACCATTTCATGCTCACAACTTTGTGGGAACAGTTTGGAGCTGGCCCCTACCACTTTCAACATGACTGTTCACCAGAACACAAAGCAAGGTCCATAAAGGCATAGATGTCTGGTGTGTATGAACTTTACTAGCGTGGTCCTGAACTTGACTGAGTCCTTATCTCAACCTGATAGAACCTGATAGTTTTCTCGTAGACAGCCTTTCTAGAAGATTTTAACCAGGTAAAGCTGCAAATGGTGCACTGTAATATGGATTTGAAATGGAATGTCACTTAAGTCTATATGCAAGTCAATGCAGGTGAGCGAATACATTTACACTACATGGTTAAAAGTTTTCAATCACCGATCCAAATAATCAGAATCAGTTGTTCCGATCAGTTCCATGGCCACAGGTGTGTAAAATCAAGCATCTAGGCACCCACACAGATTTTGCAAACATTTGTAAAAGGATGCGTCGCCCTCAGGAGCTCAGTGAATTACATTGTGGAACTGAGATGTCAACTGTGCAACAAATCCAGATGTAAAAGACTTGAATGTCCTGGACAGACTCCTGGCCTAACATGATAGAACACCTTTGGGATGAATTAGAGCAGAGACTGAAACCAGGCCTTCTCGTCAAACCTAAGTGTGTGACCTCAAAAATGCTCTTCTGGACGAACTGTCAAAAATACACAGAACACACCTAAACCTTCTGGACAGCCCTCCCAGATAAGTTGAAAGCTGTTATAGCTGCAAATAGTGGACCGACAGCATATTGAATCCTACGGATAAGGGTTCATATGCGACTCAAGGCGGGTGAGCAAATACTTTTGACTATTTTGATTCCTGGGCAAGGAAAAAACGATGATTGTCAGGACAGCATAGTAGTTTTCATGCTAATAAACTGATTCGCTGTAGCAGTAATTGCTAAATTTAAGATAAGACTGAATTAAGAGAGTGACTGGAGTAAAGGTTTTCCAGCCAGAAACTCATTATTGCATCATGAATGCAGTTATTTAATTCCATTGCCCTGAACCATGTGATATTTAACTAATCAGAAAGCATTAGGTCACAGACAAGTGATGTTATTGACCAGGAGTTAATGCTAATGCTAACACAATATTGGTGGTTGAGACCATCACTGCATACAAGTTCACTGGCCTGCCGGTTCCGTAAGGCAGTTGTTTTGGTAAAATTGTGGACTTTTGTTAGTGTAAGGCTGTGGGTTGTACTAACCTGATACACATGTCCCGTCTACAACTCCAAGTATCTTGCATCACACTGTCCCCACACATGAGACTGGGGCAGTGACCTGGTGCTTTGATGACCAATATATCTTATTACCAATGTGTTTTAATGCAGCCTGAGTTCCTGCAAGGTTCCTGATTTCAGTATGTGTATATGGAATTTAGATTCGTTTGTCTAAGATTTTAGTCCAAGATTAAGATCAAATTTTAGTTGCTATGTGCTGCAATATGCTGCAGACTAATCTGCCCAAAGTCTTTAGTATCAGTTCTGCTGGCCATGTAAATTAAACTATATTAGCAGTGACAGATTGTTAGATGGTTCATATTATTAAATACTGTTTCTTTAACCACTAGCTGGCATATGATGATGCTAGCTTTTTTTCCTTTTTCTAATTGATTAATCAGAAAAAAATACAGCCTAGCACAGCTACACCAGCAAAACACTTTAGTACATTTGAATAAGAATTTTTATGCTTACAATATCTGACAAAGAAGAAGAAAAATAAAAATTAAAAATATCTTTAAGGCAGACTATTCTGTTTAACTCTAAAGTCAACTAGCTTGTTTCAGCTTGGACAGTTTATTCACAACTTCCAGACCTCTGCCACCAACCGGTAGCGCTGGGTTACAGCCTTCAAATGTATTATATATTTGATGTATATTTTAGAAGTTTTTGTAATGTTATTAGATAAATATTGATTCTGAACTGGTGGGCGGCTAAGTGGCCTGGATGTTTATGGAGCGCCAGAGTATATGAGCTTGAATCGTCCTTTTATAATTTGTTTCTGAAATAGGCTGCTAATGAGTCTCTATTTAGCACTACTAATAACACATCACTTGCACAGTGACAGAGTGTAAGCTCTGTGAACAACCAAACATGGTGTAGAAAGGAATAAATGAGACGATCTACCTGTCTGTAGAGTTTTTTGACTAACTGTCTGTGGCTAACGTTATAATGATGCAGCCTCCGCATCACATTTGCAATTCAGACTGGAGACTGCATGTCACTGTTGGCAGAGATGACACAGCTTTCATTATTGTTAATATTATTATTACTATTTTATATTTTTTATATAGGATAGGTTTAAGAACAAGGAATTTCAGTATTATCTCCACTGGAATTGTTTACTAGTAAAAAAGCAATTATGAATAAAATCTGAGCGCCCCAGCAGACTTGCATTTTGAACCTGGATGGAAATTTAATTACACCCAGCAATGGCATGTCATGATAACCTGCTCTGAATTTTATTAGCTTGCAAACAGCAAAATGATAACGTCATTATTCAAGCAGAGCAAGCACTACACTAAATATTTTTGCTCTGATGTCTTTTTAGGCAGGCTGGATTTAGCTTAACGCTGGAAATAAATGACTGTCCTTTTATGGAGACTGCATAAAACCCATACAACAGTGCTAAGCTGGAGGAAAAAAAGCGAATAACAGAGGAAAATAATTTTGGATGAACTGAACTTCCATTTGCGGTAATGACACCAGTTCAGGCAGTGGTGACCACAAATGGTTGCGTAATTTTCTTCCTGTTTTGTCATCGCCTCCTTACAGTAAAACGCTCCTGACCTTTAAATGATTAAGCACTGAGAAGCGCAGCACTGACATGTCTCTCTGTCTTGGAAGCATATGGCAGAAATTTTCGCTAGCTCTTCTCAAAGTGAGGATGCATGGAAGATGCTTTGAGGCTAAGCAAAGGCCACTATTTATCTCTCTTACACCCTTGCAGAGATTTAAAAAGCCCAGTTTATTGCAAAAAGCAAAACAACTGACTCTTTATAATTTTTTTATTGTAGCCTCAGGGGGGAAACTAAACCTACAATTTTTTCACTTTTTGATTCAGGTTAAACGAGCAAATATCCCTGAAAAAAAAGAACAACACAGAAATTGCTAATCGAAAGCCAAAACTTTTTCCTCTTGTGCTAATAATGTTCAGTTCTGTCTCCTGTCCATGAAGTGATGTAGAACAAACTGAGATTTTTCCCCACAGCTACAAGAATGCTTTTATTACCTTCTGTATCCCAATGAAGGTTTTTCTTTTCTCACTTTTTCCAGGTGAGATGGTCACTGGTCTACACAACAGAACAAACCCGAGGTTTTAAGCAGACAAAACACAGATTTTTCCCTTTGCACTTTCTCCCAGCGCTGCTACACTTGAATGCACTTTATCAGCCTCAGTCATTTGTTTATTTAAAGCCAGATCTGCATGCTCTAACTTATTCATTGTGTGTTTCATATTTCAGTGACTCGCCATAAAATAATAGAATGCCCTCTTTTTTTGAACCTTTTAAAGCCTCCAAAAACAATAACTGAAGTAGTAATCAAATATAAGGCTTTCTTTTATATAAATAATGGTTTATATCCATGATTAAAGAGCGAACTTCGATCAAATAGCAAGCAAGCAGGCATTTAAAAAAAAAAGCAGTTAGCAGTTACGTTCTATGATCTTTGTACAAATTATGAACAGACTTTTCCCTAAATATGGTTCACATGCTACATTGGCTTAGGATTAAATTTAAGTTTTCTTATTTTCTTCTTGTCAGCACAGCATGTTTCTGATATTTTTTTTTTTTCGATTGTATCCTGGAGTTGCGAGATGCTGCATAATTGATTATTGATGCATTATACACAATTTTTTTACAGGTTTTATTGTTTTAGTTTAATATAGATTCAAAGTCTGTATTGACCTTGTGTCTAGCTGGGGACTAATTGTCCAACATGTCCTCAGGACACTCACTGTGTGTGTGTGTGTGTGTTTGTGTGCGGACTACATGGAGGACTCTCTGTCTAACCACAGGGTCTCTGTCTCAGTACAGAGATCTGCACTTCCATAACCTCCTCTTTCACTATTTCTAATATCACTTTCTGCATCAGCATATCAATAAGAAAAAAATATCACTCTGTAAGGTATTTCGTACATGTATTTTACTTAAAAACAGACACTCATAAATGTAAACCAGGCAGAGACACTGGTGGATGTGATTTTTCCATGTCGGATATGATCCTGTATTATTAACTTCCATATTTCATCCTGGATTAAAATTGCAATCAACAAATTATAACCATTTCATCAGTGTGTGTCAAACAAACCTGCCTTAAATATTTTCCTTTTGTACTTAAAAAAATAAAAATTTAATAATTGATTGATGGGCGGCACGGTGGTGTAGTGGTTAGCACGGTCGCCTCCGAATAAAAAAAGTCCTTGGTTTGAATCCCGGACATGGGGTCTTTCTGTATCCGGTTTGCATTAGGGTAATTGGTGATTCTAAATTGCCCATTGGAGTAAATGTAAGTGTGTATGGTTGTGTGTGTGTGGCCCTGCGATGGATTGGCGACCTGTCTTTCGCCCATAGGCGCTGGAATAGGCTCAAGCAGGCCCCGTGACCCTGAGTTCGGAAATAATCGGGTACAGAAGATGGATGGATGGATAATTGATTGATGATTCCTGAATTAACATTGAATCACAACATAAAATTAGACTTTAAACTTTATTTAAATAATTTATGACAACCAGAAAGAAAATTAATAAATTTAGACTGGAATTGTGCTGGGAATAGAACCCAAGTCTTTCTGGTATCAGTCCAACACCTCAACCACTAGACCACCCCTTCAGTCATAAATATTCTGGTTTATTGGTGATTCTAAATTGCTCATAGGAGAAAGTGCGAGTGTGCCTTGAAAAAGGGCTTGAGTGCTGCTGTAAAATTGTATGTAGTGTTAAAAAAAGACTGATGAATAGTGCGGATTAAGATGGAGTTTTGCCTTAAAGTGCTAGTAAATTTGTGAACCCTTTTGGTTCTGCACAAATATATAAGAATTTAATAATTTGTATTCGTCTATGTGTGTGTGACCTTGCGATCGACTGGCGACCTGTCTATAGTGTACCTTCTGCCTTTTGCCCTTAGTGCGATAGGATAGGCTCCAGCTGACCCCCCATGACCGAGTGAGGGAATAAGCGGTTATAAAAGTTGAATGTATAAATACATTTTAAAAATGACTGCACATACTTGTTGTACACAATTTTTAGTACAGCATGGGATGTATTACAGATGACATTTAAGTATTTATTTAACACTGATAACATCAGATGGTTTTGATTGTTTAATTGAAATGTTGATCCAGGATTAATAAGATGTTTATTCAGGATCACATCCTACCTGGCAAACTTATGTCCACTGCGTCAGAGTCACACGGTAGTAAAAAGGCCTAAAACTGGATTCTGTGATTTTTTTATATTCAGTAACTTGAACTCCGATGAATCATGTTTCTGAAAAAAAAACTGTTGCACTTAGGCATGGAAAACAAAAATAAACATAAACAAATTAGGTGAAATAAGTTTATAAGCTTTTAAGCGTTTTAATCATGGATTCAGCATGTTAAATATAGGTCATCCCAAAAACTGGAGACCTGTTGAAATAAATCGTTTTTGGTATAAGGAAATTAAATGTCACCGGAAAAGCCTGATAGAAATGCAGGAGTCGCTAGTCGTAAAATGGGCCGTGAAGGTCTACTATAAATTCCCCGCCTACAGCGTCTGATGTTTTGTGCGTTCAGCCTCATTTGAACACTCTTCTGAAGTTTTCCAAAAAAAAAGCAATAGACCCATTGTTGTGAAGAGCAGATTTCTGAAGTGCAGTAAGACATGCACAATAATGAGATACAGCGGTGTAGATTACTTGCAGCATGTTTATTGTTCAATCCATAAAAACTGGGAGTGTTGCTGCCAGAGAAAGGAAAAAAACAGCCTTTCTTTTATATAAAGCATATTTATTTGTTATGGCAGAAGGGGTGCCAATTAAACAGCAAGTAAATGAACAAATAAAAAAAAATGAAAAGGCACTTAGTTGTTATAATTTTTTTTCAAGATTGGAATTTTTGCATTTTTTATAAGAATTAATGGTGCCAAAATGTTTATTGTCTGCTCCCGGAAAACAATAATGGCTTACAGCTTACATTTATATACCAAGACATTTTCAATATAATCTCTGATTAGTCTTGGTCCAGTAATGAAATTTTATTCAGCTTTTATGCTGAAAGAGACTGAAAGCCATGTCCCGCTGTATTGCTAATGGCTTATGATTTTTGGTTTTGCATAAATATTTCCTGTTTTTGAAAACTTTTTAAGTGCATTTGTCAAATCAGGATAACAAACGAGTGTCTGCTGCGGTGGTCAAGCTGTGAAATTTGCGCAAATGTGCATGAGGCAGAGGATCCAGCTGCCATCTTTCATTTCAATGTGAGAAAATCTTGTGAAATCTAAGTAAAGGTGGAAAGAAGCTGAAGTGCTGGCATTACTTTCCATTGTGAAAGGAGTTAATGCATCATTCACAGGAAAGAAGAAAACACAGGAGGCTTGAGTGCTGCTGTGAAAATGTATGTACTGTTGAAAAAAAAGACTAACAAATGGTGCAGATTAAGATGGAGTTTTGTCTTAAAGTGCTAGAAAGTTTGGGAACCCTTTTGGATCTGCACGAATAAAGAAGCATGTGATGGGTTGTTTGAACATGACATCATTGCTGAGTTGTGTGATGCAGCTAGAGGGCAGAAAGTATTTTTTTAGCTAAGAATTACTAGCAAAATCCCAAAGTGACTGGGCTTACAATGTTTACAGATGCATAAACCGGTCAAAATTGACTAAAAAATGAAGGAAAATGTGGCAGAACAGCCTAGCCTGTAGAACATGTTTTGATTATTTTTTTGGTTTATATCTAAAAAAACATTTCAGTTGAAGGCATGGAAATAAATCAGGTGAAATAGCAAAGTTCATAAGCTTGTGAGCATTTAAATCATCTGCAAGTGCATTTCAAATGTTTATGTAAAAATTGATACAGCAATTGGAAAACATTACATCAGGTAATGTCATCCACCAGGAATTAATGCAACATAAACCTGAAAAAACAGTGCACCACTGTAAGCTATTTTTCTTCAGTGCGTTTGTACATGTATGTGTATATGGAAGAAAAAAATTTAACAATTGAAAATAATGTCAAAAAAAATGCTCAACATGGCGACTTTAGAAAAATTTTTCAAAGTGATGTGCCCTCGATTTAATTTAGCACGGATACACATTTGCAATGTGCTGCCTGGATGTGAGGTATGCGCAATCAGCTCTTTTATGCATTGAGAGCGCTTACCAATACTTGTGCTTCGCTGCTTCTTTGGCACAGTACAGGCTGATCTCTTTTGCTCCCAAATAGACCTATAGAGTTTAGACCTAGGGTGGCTCTAAAAATAAACAATAAGTTACCTGGATACTGACTAAGAATGTCAGTCTCATGAGGCTTATTCCATAACTAGACTTGCACAGTACTACAGCTACAAAATCCAATTCAGATCTCCTCTGCCAAGATGAGAAAGGATTCTCTACTTAAAATGGCCATTGAACAGGTTACAGAACAAGAAATAAAGGCTCTCTTGGAAACAGGAGCAATAGAAAATACTAAGTGCAGTCTGGCTTTTACAGTCGATACGATGACTGTTAAAAAGATCCCATCACAAATCAGATCCAACGACTTACAATCGATTTCATGGATATGACTTCCATTCATCTATACATTCTGAACACAGACAGTTATTGAGATTTGCTTTTTTTGGAGAAAGATTCAGAGGAAGATTTTAAAACGGCGTTTGCAAAGCACTATGATGCAGCATCTTGTTCTCTTGTTTAACCATGGCTAGCATGTTAGCATGGTTAGTAGATGATCTATGGTATACCAAATTCATTCATTTATTCATTCATTCATTCATTCATTTATCCATCTGCTAATGACATTGACACACAACCACACACATTTACACTCAACCTATGGGCAATTTGAAAGGCACCAATCAACGCAATGTTCAAGCTTTGGACTGTAGGAGAAAACCGGAGAGGACTGAGGCACCTTCTTGCTTCTTTGCACCTTCTATGCCACTGTGCCACCCAGCATACCAAATTCTTTAAAGCTAAATAGACTTATTGCACATTATACAGAAATGTCTTATATTCAACTTTTTGTTTACAACATGAATGCTGACAAAACTAATATATTCCTCATAATTCATTAATTTCTTATGTAATGTGATGTGTGTAATAATGACAATAAAACATTCAGGCCACTAGTAAGGAGACTCTGATGCAATTTAAACCTGTGTTGTATTGTATGTTTACACACCCCATGCTGTATTATACGTTATCCCTTTTTGCTTGTCAGGAAATGTTTTCTAACTTACCTGAAAACTCAGACTTAATAGCACATAAATTATAATAGCATACAAATGGAACTCGTACTAACACACACACACACACTCGGACACAAATCTGGAACAAGATGGCCATGACCCACAGAGGTGTTCTTTCTGAGCAGAGTATCAGGGGATTCTGTATTCTCTCCAGCCGAAGCCTAATTAGCCTGTCTCTGCGTTGGATGGAAGTGTTCTGCAGTTGACCTTTCCTAAAGGTAAGCGGCCGACGCGTGTTAGACAGAGTAACAGGAAAATGAGCAGCAGAGGGAAGGAAGCTGACAAGCCTGTCTTGGGCATGCCACTGCACCCACGGCTCACACACTGTCTGACTAACTAGTGTGATGGCCGAGAGAGAGCGAGAGAGATTTTCAAAAGGGCATCTATGTGGATTATTATCTGAACAAGGACACATTCGTAAATGTGAAGCCTCATTCGTTTATTCGCAGCAGCCCAAAGGTCTTGTCTACCTTCTTTTTTACAATCTTTAGCTCAAGGCCATAGATATGGGCTGAAGTATTGCATTAAAAAAAAAAGATATATATTATTTAAATCCTGTGTCCTTTACAATGGAGAAACAGCAAACATTTATTTAAAAATAATTTATATTATACACTTTATGTTAATCCAATAATAAATATATTGTAGTGATTTAATAAAAAATTTTTTAAAACTGCTTTGCTTATCCAAGGAATTTTTATTTAGAAATACTATAATAAATATATAATAATCCACAAGCCAAAGAATACACTTTTTAATTATTGTCTAAACCAGGGTTTGGCACCATGTAGCAACATGTGGCTCTTTCATCCCTTATTTGTGGCTCTCTGTGGCTTAAAAAAAATTAAATAAATAATGATTGAATTTAAATGTATTTATTTTGGTTCATTTTTTTATTGTTCTAAATTTAAAGACTTTGGTAATCTAGTAATATAAATGCTAGTTCGATATTTTGTCGCTTAAAATACAAATCAAAAGCCCTGATATGTACCATTTCACATATGTAACATTTGATTTGATGTAAAACATTAAATGTTGGGATGGACATAGAACAGTACGCATTTGCAGTCCTGTCAATCTTTGAATCCAAATACACATGTGAACAGATCTATATATTAACTATATAAAAACAATTAACACTCATGCCTTATAGATGACAGTTTACAATCCTGTGTAGAAATCAACATGATAAAATAACACTTTCTAAAAATTTTTAATTGGCAAAATGTCTTTTGTTGCATAAAGACATAAAATATTGTTTTCTTTCTGGAATTCAGTGAGTTGTTAAAATTCAACACAAATTTTTTTTCCACAAATTTGGAAACTGGTATGTCACAAAAGTGAGTACATTTCGTACATTTCTTGTAAATATCTTGTGATGTAAAAACAGTAGTGAATATACAGCTTGTGTAATAGTGTATATTTGCTGTCGTATAAAAAAAACCCCATAGCTATTCATGTCTAAACCCCTAAAAGGAAAGTCCAAACTGGGTCCAAAATGTCAATATTTTGTATGACCACCATTATTTTCCAGCACTGCCCTAAGTGAGGGGAGAACCTGCAAACTCAGCATGGAAAGACCCCGTGCCCGGGATTCTTCTTCTTGTGAGGCGACTGTGCTAACCACTACGCCACCGCACCACCCCTAAATATTATACAAAATATTAGAAATACTATTTAATAACGTGTCTAACTAATATACATATTCTGTTATATAATATTATGTCACTATGCAGTAAATGTGAATATTTTACAAGATAATAATGTAATGTATTGTGGGGGTGACTTATAAAAAAGTGGGTTGACTTAAAAAAATGTGGTTGTAATATTATGTTTCCTTTATGAATATAGGGGAATTATATACAATATATTAGTAACTCAAATGGTTACAGTGCTGATGTTGCTGAATTGAAGACTATTGAAGACCTTGGTTCAAGTCCAACCCCCACCTGCCACCCATTGTTGTGTCCTTGAGCAAACCCTTAACCCTTCTTGCTCCAAGGGTGCTGGATCTAACAACAGTCAGAAAAGTTCACCCTTTCATGGCTTGCATCCCAAATAGGGGTAGCCCGCAGCTAAATAAATTGAATATTCACACATGCAAAAGTGCTGCTATGCTGAAAGAGTTCTCATAGCATTTTGACACAGCTCAAGTTCCCAAAGGTAAAGTTCACTTTATTTTTGTGCCACAAAGCTGTGTCAATGTGCGGTTACACACGACTTACTTAAATTAACTGATTTAATTAAAAGCAGCTATCAATGTTGGTGCTTTTTTCCAGGCAACTAATTGGTGATTGGGGAAGATCAATTGCTTTTAGATATAAATAAAGTAAGTGTGTGTGTGTGTGAGTGTGTTGTGTTTGTACAGTTTTTTTAAATTAAATCTTTAACCTGTCCTGAATTGCATCACTTCCGGTGTTTTCCTCGCACAGGCCCAAGATTTGCTGCACCTCAAATCAGGAGAGCAGAACGTGTCAAGGATTGATATGATATGGTGTATGTTGAAATGTAGCTGTTTGCAGAATAATCAGTTCTGTAAATGCTAATTATTTATATTGTAACTTACATACTCACCTGGTTGCAGTTTTATCAGTCAACATATTTAGCCTAGGTTATTCAATGCATTCTATTTCACACAACTGCTAGTTTAAAACCTTCAATCTATTATTTACTTATTGTAGATTTTTAGAATATTAATTTACTTCATGTTAAGAAAGAAGAGAAGCAAGTAATTATCAAAGGCTTGAATGGACAACCCTTAAGTTTATTAATCCAATTTTTCCAGTTTTTTTCACTAATTACCTGAATTAAAAGTGTTCAGTCAATCAGAAGCTGAAAGATAACTCAAATGTGGGTTAAGATAAAGTGAATTGGTATCTTTCAGTTTCTAATTGACTGTCCGAACAATCAATAACAAAAGTTCATCTCAATACTTGTTATATACCCTTTTTGGCAATGACAGAGGGCAAATGCATTTGTAAGTTTTTTTACACACTGTTTCTGGTATTTTGGCCCATTCCTCCATGCAGATCTTCTCTAGAACAGTGATGTATTAGGACTGCAAGATGGATGTTTAACTCAAAATTTCAAAGATTTTTCTAGAGGGTTAAGATCTGGAGACTGGCTAGGCCACTCAAGGACCTTGAAATGCTTCTTACGAAGCCACTCATTTGTTATCTGGGCTGTATGTTTTGTATCATTGTCATGCTAAATGACCCAGCTACGTTTTATCTCCAATACCCTTGCAGATGGAAGGAGGTTTTTACCAGAGTCCCATTAATTCTTCCTTCACATGGATCAGTCGTCCTAGTCCCTTTGCAAAAAATAGCCCCAAAGCATGACCCCCCCCCAATGCTTAGGGGGTGAAAAGTAGATGATTTCATGTGACCATATATATAAAGATACTCTTCTCATCTCCAGTCCTCTTCTGAATCATCCAAATGCTCTCTAGAAAACTTTAGATGTGCCTGGACATTTAATGTCTTTTATTTTCAATAATTGCTCCTACAGTTGATTTTTTCACACCAAGCTGCATACCTGGTGCAAATCCACAATAAGTAGATCACAATATTATTTTTCACAATAATTTTCAAATAAGTTCTTCAAAAATCAGACAATGTTATTTAAATTGTTTTTTTCTTATTTTTGTTTTCATAGTTGAGATATAGCTATGATGAAAATTACCAGCGTCTTTCATCTTTTTAAGATGGAGAACTTGCACAATTGGTGGCTGACTATATACTTTTAAAGTATATCAGTTCAGTTTAACTTGTATTTGTAAATTCATTTATTCATTCATCTTCTATACCTTCTAGTCCATCGCAGGGCCACACATAGACAAACAACCACATACACACTTACCCTCACTCTTATGGGCAATTTAAAGTTACCAATCAACCTGATATAAATGTTTTTGGACTGTGGTAGGAAAGTGGAGAACCCAGAGTAAACCCACACATGCGCAGGGAGAACATGCAAACTCCTCACAGAAAGACTCCTTGTCCAGGAATCTAACCCTGGACCTTATTTTAGTGAAGCAACCATGTTAATCACAACGCCACCACAGCGCTCTATCTGTAAATAAAGAGTACCCAACTAAACAAGCCAGCGACAAAAGGTGAAAAAATACCCTGGAAGAAACCAGGCTTAGTCGGCAGAAAAGAAGGGGTGCTAACACCTCTGGTCTGACCAGAAGATCCAGCAGGTTTCATGCTGCAGCAATGTAAGATGGTGCAAAGGACTTATCTAGTTTCCGTGGTGTTGTCCGTAATTGGTATCCTAGGTAGGGACTTCCCAACCCAGGGCAGATTATATAAAAGGAATTACATGGAACAAACTTTCAATTAATGTCAGAAAAGATGAGTCATTGGTTGTCTTCAGAGACAATTGAAGACATTTGTTCATAAGAGCGTCTTTGAAATGATGCCAATTTAAACCGAAACATCTTGGATGATGGTGGAAACTAGAAGTAAATTTGTATTCCTCAATTTATGGATTAATGAATACACCTGATGCAGGTAAACAGTAAGTAGAGCAGATCTAAGAAAAAAAAAAAGTATGCTGTGACCATATATTAATCTATAAGCTTAACATTCAGCTAAACACATCTTGTAGAGCATATGTAAAGATTGTTTTTTATGGAAACAGCCTTTTTCAGTTGCTCTGGTCTCCAGTTCATTTACAGCCCTTGCACGTTTCAAATAATTGACAGGCAGAAACCACCACCTGTTTGTGAAAAATATTCCTAATTGGTTAATACAGATCACAGAACCTGGAGCAATTTTGGTGAGTTTTATATAAAACCACTTTAGTGAGTTATTGATTAAATTCAAAGCATTAAGACTGATTGCTACCAAATTATTGCGTTCTCTAACATGGCTATGATGTTAAATTGCGTTTTCTTCCACTATTTATGATGTCAATGCTTCATTAGAATTTCATGAGAGCTGTCAGATAAAGCTAATCAATAATTTAAAAACAAGCAAATGTCTTATTCACAAAGTTTTATCAACCGTTCAACGCTTTTGCTTTTTATCAGTTGAAAGTTGTTTGTAGTGTCGAATGTCATTCTGACAGTGTTGCCTTGCACCGTCACTGATCCTGTCGAAGAGGGTTAAGGCTTTTTTGTTAGCATGGTTTTCCAGCACATAATGAGAAATCTTGCGTGTTATAAATCATTCGCGCTGCTCATTATCTTTTGGTTTTTGGCCTCAGAGAGAGAAAGAGCAAGGTGAGAAAAACAAGGCAGCCAAACACTGGCCGACGGCTGTGTTAATGACTGCATCTGCACATTGCAAATTAGCATAATAAAGAAAGAAAAAAATAGTAGCCGTCTTCACTGTATCTTTTTTCCAGAAATCAGCTGGAACTTACCAAATTTAGCTTAAAAAATATGTATTTTGTATTTTAGTTTAAATAACTAGAGGTCCTATTTATGGATGTAAAAAATGTGTGCACCACTGCCTATGTAAATATCTATAAAAAATAAACTTGATTGGGAGATTGGTAGATCTGTAAATAAACTCTGAGCCATTCATGTTAATATTCTTGACACTGGAAACTGGCAACAGTTTAATTTCACTTAATCATACAAAACATGACGTGCATCATGCAGAATAAATCTAGCAGTGTTATTTGCACTTGTACTGGGTTGTACAAAAACACCTCTTGTTCAACATACATTTTTACAGTTCCGCTGTTAAAGCTATAGGAACAAAGGGTGTAGGAAGATGTAGAACCAAAAAAATTATGCTGATGACACTTGTCTTTTCCCACTCTCCATCAGCTTCTGACAGAATCTCAGCTTGCCTGGCAGACATATCATCATGGATGGCAGCTCATCAAATGAAAATCAACCCTTGCAAAAACAACTTTTATCCCACCTGACTCATCCCCATGCCGAAATCTGTCAATCCCCTTGGACAATTTACTGATCTCCTATTCGAACACTGCTTGTAACCTTAGGGAAACTAGAGAAAATCAATTATCTTTTTCCTCACATGTTTCTAACATAGCACAATCCTGCAGATTTATCCGCCATAACATTAGGAGGATCCAATCATTCACATTTACTTTTGCCATTAAATGCTTGTACAGCCTCTTGTTATCTCAATACTAGACTACTATAACCTGCTTTGGCTAGTCTCCCTCTAAATGCAATTCGTCCCCTACAAGTGTTCTTTTCAACCTACCAAAGGTTTTACACACTACAACACTGTTGTGCTCTCTCCAATGGCACTTAGTAGCTGCAGTTATCAGATTCAAAACACTGATGCTTGTCTACAAAAGCCAAACACGCAAAGGCCCGAGCTCCTTGCTCTCTCTCAGGTACACAAGCACTGCTTAACTAGTTCCACCATCCCCTATTAAAAGCAGAATGCAGCCATTGTTAAAGACAGTAAAATCCAGACCTTGTGGAATCATCCCATTGTAACTGGTTTACTTAAGGCTTCTTTTATATAAATGTCACATGAATAGGCTAACCATAGAATCACCAATCAACCTAATGCTCATGTTTTTGGACTGTGGGAGAAAACTTAAACAAGCAAGAACATGCAAACTCCGCACAGAAAGACCCCGAGTCTGGGATTAGAACCCAGGACCTTCTTGCTGTGAGGCGACCATTGCACCACCGTGCCGCCCAATAATATATTAATAATGGAAAAATCAGATTATTTATCTTCATCAATAATCCAGATAAATAAAAACTAAAAAAGCAAGAAATGTATAAAAAAAGTTTTATAGTTTTATAGTTTTTTACAGCATAATTACCAGGCCCAGGTATTGTGAAAGAAGTAGATAGAGGCCTATTGTGAAAGGAATTATGGTGTTACACGTTTCAATATAATAATTTTATAATTTTTATAAATAATTTTTATCTCAAAAAAGTAAAAAGTAAGTAAATATAATTTAGTAAGTAAATATAATTAAAATAATAAAATAATGTCTGGATGTCAGACAGTGATGTGACAGGTCTAGTTTTTTTAATTCTCTGTTGGAATTGGACTGGACATTTTGCTGTTACTTGTGGAGAACTTTAGACAGGTGAAAATGGACTAATTTGGATAATAGTTTGTTATAGATGCATGGATCTTAAAGTATATGTGTCTATTATGTATATACCGAAGCAGTAGCTTTATGCCATACTTTGTATATCAATGTGTAGAAAATAGAGGGCTGTGGTTTTGGCAGATGTTTAGAGTTTGGAAGCATATGATGGTCAAAGTGTGGGCATTAGGAATTGCAGATACTTTGGCGGATCATTATTATTTTCGAATCAAGTCACAAGTGCATTAAGAGGTCAATGTCAGCTCTAATGGCAGATGAACAAACTCACATAAGCAGAGAGCTGAGAGAAGTAAAAGGGACAACAAGTGACACTAGTTACTAACCTAATGAGAAGATGAAAAGATGATAAAAATTAAGCTAATGCACTGATGCTAAAATCTCATTTAAAATCAGACCCTACATATGTTTGATCTTATTGTTTTAAATGTATTATCAGCAGTTATCATCTGAACTAATCAATAGACAATAACAAAATCACCCTTTAATGTAGATTATATCCTTATATGAACATTATTGTTCGGATTAGATCTATATCCTTTTGTGGGTTATTAAAAATTCACATAGTGCCAAATGCTTATGGAACATTAATTGACTCCACATGTTGTTTTTTGAAGGCCCACTATATCTTTATCTAAGATGGAATCTTCCAGCTTCTGATTGACTTAACTAACATGATGCTAGCAGGAACATGGGTTGCCAACGCCTGGTAAATAATGATGTAAACCATCTTACCATGTATTTCAAATAAAACAAAAACATCGAAATCATAAGAATAAGGTCAAAGCAATGCAAGATTGGCATCTTAATACTTAGGTCAAAATTATAAAAATAAAGTGGTAGCTGTACTTAACTCGATGAATGCTGATTGTCTGTCATGCAGCTGTTTGTCCCAGCAAATGAAAAATAGACGCTTTTAACACTCATATTAACACAGTAAAAGATTAACGATCTTTCAAACAAGAAGGTTTGCTTCAGTTTTTATTTATGGTAGAATTACGTTTTGTACATACCCACCACAGTTTCTTTTCATTAATTCCAAAGGACAAATCATAATTTCTAATTGCTAACTCAAAGTAGCGTAAGCATAAGTCCTTAAACAGAGAACATGCAAACTCCGCACAGAAAGACCCCGAGCCCGGGATTTGAACCCAGGACCTTCTTGCTGTGAGGTGACGGTGCTAACCACTGAAAATCATTTTTGATGTCATTTCAATTGATGTAGCTTAATAAGGTGGAGGTTCGAGATGTTTCTGAAAAGCTCACAGTTTATGACATTTCTAGCACTGTCTGTTTGTTTCTTAGTATTTGCTTCAAAGGTTATACTTCCAGTAGCTGTGATTACATTGTTGTCTCCTCTATGATCATATCAAAATGATGAATGACCTTTTGAGGAGATCCCAGGTACAATCGGCTGATCCGCTAATAAATATCCAGAGTCTAATTCGATTACTCAGGGTTCAAAGCATTGTAGTGGCTTATCAATAGCATTTAATAGGTTATCTGCTACATTTGGTTTCAGTAATGTGGACTGTTTATACCAGACATATTCTGTACGAAAATTAAGACTAAATTGGCTGCTCCATTGTGAGTGAAAAAGGAAAAATTACAGCCCTTAGAAGATTGTCAGTTATCCCACAAGAATATGACATATTCATATCTTCTTTAAAGATCACATTTGTTATCAGAGCATAACATCTGATGACAGCATGCCATATGTATGTATGTATGTATGTATGTATGTATGTATGTATGTATGTATGTATGTA
>JAOTQW010000022.1:5851749-5867728 GCA_026260075.1 Sisor rabdophorus
ATCTATCTATCTATCTATCTATCTATCTATCTATCTATCTATCTATCTACAGTCTCATTTATTTCATTTTACCCAGTACTGCATTAATTCACATACATAGAACTCTTCCAGATATTTTAGCACTATAATAATACAAAGCAAAGCGAGCAAACAAACCGCATCAGAGCGAGAGTGAAGTAAATTAATTCCTGAATTCACCTAAACATTACCTCAATTATTATCATTATTTTATGATTATTGTTGTTATTTCCTAAGCCGGCCCTGCTGCAGGCCATCACACAGGCAGCATAATAACACAGCAGTAATGCATGGAGATCGGTGGAGATTAGTGTCTGCACTGTACGCAAGGGGAGATAAGTTATTTATTGCTGCAGGTGGAGGGTTAGCGTTTCTTTATGTGTCAGGACTGAGCAAAAACCTGTGCTCACATTTGCAAAGAGGCCACATGACCTCCAGCACACCTGTTGGAATAGAGCAGGAAAAAATGTTATAAAATCAGATTTTATTTAAAATATTTAAAAATATTTTATTATTAGACTAACTAACCAAAATAAAATGTATTGCTGTTTACTATTATGAATACTAAAGGACAATATAATAAAAATGAAAAAGCTATTCTTATAGTACCTTATTGCTTAACACACTTTTACCTTGTCCACACAAAACTTATTCTGTCCGAAATTTAGAACAATGCTAATTCAACTTGGATTCCGGATCTTGAAAAAGCAATAATAATAATAATATTATTGTGTGTTTTGGTGACGTATCCTCGTTAGCAGCTCAGAGAGTACTTCCCAGTGTTTGCTGTATTTAATGAGTAGCAAATTGCTACAGGATGTGGTGTGTATGTGTAGGTAAGCAGTGTACAAAGACATTCTGTTGTCCTGCTTCGAACCATTTCAGAGCAAAGGCAAATCAGGATGTGCTTACTCAGATCAGAAGCTTTAACACCAAAACACTCCTACCTCCTATTACATTTATACATCCTACATTTCCTCTATATGTAAACATACACACACAAACACATACTCACCTGGCATCTGCATTCATATGTTTTTTTGTGATCTCTAGTTATGATCCACACTAATCTCCTATTCCATTATGAAACTATGGTGCATTTAGAGCAGCGTTCTGGCTGCATATAAAGGCTAAATCTGTCAATATTGGGATCTTCAGGGAAAGGGCAGGCATTAACAGTTATTTGGCATGTGACGTCTGCTATGGCTTCACTTTTCCCCCGGACTGTGAC
The DNA here is from genome assembly GCA_026260075.1 of Sisor rabdophorus. NCBI lineage: Eukaryota > Metazoa > Chordata > Actinopteri > Siluriformes > Sisoridae > Sisor > Sisor rabdophorus. The sequence goes on from JAOTQW010000022.1 coordinate 5,852,999, forward strand.
TCAGGGATGGATAGGGACGCATGAGCATCTGCTGCATTTCACTTCAGAGGGCAGCTTAACCCTGGGCTATTCATTTACTATGTGTTAACACAAGCTGTTTCATTATTCTCGTGGTTTGGGGCTTATTAGACTGAAAGATGACAGGCCTACATAAATAACACCAAACAGCAACAGGGTGTTTTCAGGTCCTTAGCCCGGGGCAAATCCCTTTAAGCCGACACAAATATGCGTCTGTGTTTTTTAGCTGAGGAAGGCAAGAGTTTTTATAACTATAAACCCAAAAGTTTGATTTAAGTGTAAAAGGTAAGATTTAGTTGTATGTTACGGGGATTATATATGATGTGGATTGCAAATTTATAACAATTTAGAATGCAAATTCTTCAGTAATTAAAAATATATGTAAGATATGTGTGTCTATGCTTTTTTATAATTTAGAAAAAAGCAAAGGACCGTGTTTAGTGATGCAGCAGGGGCAACTTGAGTTTACAGTCTTATAAGTGATCCAACAAATTAATTACTAAGTGATCGTTTTGTCTGTCTGTCTGTCTATCTGTCTATCTAATTATCTTGGTGGGGGTGGAGGTGTTGGGGTGTATGAAACTTTTTCCATCCAATAAATATTTTCTTTTTGGAAAGACATTCCCTCTCTCTTCTCTAAATAAAAACATATTTAATATTTAGAATCCATGCCAGAGTGAATGACAAAACTCACAAACAGCATCCTAAAGTTCACCCTAAAATAAGAAGTACATATGAATCAGTCCAGGTTGTCTGATTGAAGTCTGATGCTACAGCACAGTTAAATGTATCTTAGTGTCTGGCATGCCGGTTAACAGCCTCATCAGGAGGTGAAGTCGTACTGCTTTGGAGATAACTTTCAGTATTGAGTGAATAAATGTGCTGTCTCTGTCAGGTGATAATAACTGCACCATCATTAGCTGATCACACAATCACAGGGGTTCCAGCAGATTTTAAAACCGTGCTAAAGAACAAGAAAAAATATTAGAGTGTCCTTTGCAGCAGTAAAATATCTGAAGCACGAGTAAAAGATGTATATGTATATAATGTGTATATTGAACATATATACATATATAGCTGCACTGTTGTATCACAGCAAGAAGGTCTGGGGTTTGATTCCAGGGCAAAGATCTTTCTGTGTGGAGTTTGCATGGGGGAAGGGTGCCCTGTGATAGACTGGAGACCTGTCCAGTGTGTATCCTTCCTGCCTTTCAACCGTAAAGAGATGGGATAGGGTTCCAAAAGACCCCTGTGACCTTGAATTAGGAAATAAGTGGGCTAGAAGATAAATGAATTAATAAATGATTGAATAAATAAATAAACAAACAGCTAATATGATTAACACAACGTTTAAAATATGAAGATTTTAGGCTATGTCACCTCAGGAGAATTCTCAATTATCTCCGTAGGTCATGATTTTGTCAAAGTTGGGTCCTTTTAGGGACTTCAAACAGAAATCAGCCATGCCAGAACCAAGGTCTTTTTTTACTTCTTGTTGCCAAGAAAATGTATGAACGTAGCCCACGTAGTCACTTGACACTGTGCAAGGTTACACAGTGGATTCCTTTTTTTATCATCTATTTAACCACTACAGCACATTTGTTTCTTTGCTACACTCTTAACCTCTGAATTATTCCAGCTCGCTTTGCTTAGTCTAAATTTTTTCGGTTGATGGTGACATTATGGGATGTTGTGATAGTTGTTAGTTTCTCTAAGGAAATTAGGCAGGTGTCTAAATTGCTGGGCCGCTGAGAGAATCAAGGCATTGTCTTAAATCCAGAGTTTATCTTTAAGTGCCTTTGCCCCCTGGCCAGGCAAGATGAAAGACACAGGAGAAGTTAGGGCTCTGTCCCATCACCAGACTGGGTGGGATCTTGCTGCCGAGATTGTCTACTTTTCTGCAGGGTGCCCCAGTCTGGCAGGCTGTGATAAGCTTTCGCCAAAAACATCCAAAAACGTACTTCTGGGTCTTTGGATACTGGTGGCGTAGTTACATAATTTATCCGAATTTTTTTATTAGCAGCATAGTCTGGTGCACATCAAGAGCATGGACTTTGGCAAGCTGTTGTTTCTTGCAGTTTTTCTTTCATCACTTGATTAAATTCAGTTGTGCAAGAAAATCTCCTTGCTCAACAGACACCTCACATGTTTATCTCTGTCTGTCATCATCTTGACTTGGTGTGAATGTGTGTTTGGTCAACCTGCTTCATTATCTCTTTTCCAGATATCAGGATTGAAAAAAACACAACTGTACCGATTTTATTCTCCTCCGCTGCAGGGATCTGGGTTACGGTCAGAGAGAATCAAGAAAGTAATTGCCCTTTTTGTGGTGACCTTATAAGGTTGGCATCTAGACACATTCCCAAATCTGCATCTTATTGCGTGCACATTCACTTGGACCTTAGGAAACAATCCCAGACAGTATCTTGACAGTTCAATTATATCTCAAATTTAAAGCCATGGCGCCTTAAGGCATAAGTGTTAGAGTCTGAAAAAGGTTTTCTATGGCCTCCGGAGTCGAGGTATAAAGCAAGTTCATATTGGCCAGTTACTCAGGGGTCAGCCACTGGGGTTATTCCAGTATAATTTTTTTGTGAAAAGAATTATAGTGCAAGTCACAACACTGTAACCATGATGGCTGAGGGAAAAAAAAAAACTCAAGGCAGATTTTATTTCCGTTAAGCACCTATGTCTTTGCTTTTTTTCCACTTTACCTCCAATCTGACATTCATCTTTCGACTGCCTGCTGAGACTCTAAAGCGATGATCATCATTCAGTTCCACAAGTTTAATTTGTTTACGCCAGGAATTGAATTTGCCAATTTAATTTGCTGACATAAAAAAAATGACATTGGTGCAGAGGCTGCTGTAAATGCACAGCTTCTTATTCTGCTTTTTTGCATACTTTACACTGAGAACCTTGTGGTATTTTTGCTTTGCTGTCAATAGCACGAGGCACTATAGGGCGAGAGGCAGGGGGTACACCGGAGAAAAAATCTACTTTTAAGATTCCACTTTTTCAGTATTTCCGTAATTAGCTGCGTAATGGATTACATTTGATCTGTGATGACACACGGTTCATCTCGCATTCAGCTTGTGGATTACTTGCTACTTTTTTAACTTACAAATTTATTTTTTTATTTGAAAGATTGCAGAATAAAATGCAATTTTACTGCTGGAAATAGTTCTTTAAATTATTCTGTAACTACATGGTGCAGTAATTAACAATGGCTAGCAGAGGAGGCTTTATGGGCTAAAATGTGGAAAACAAAACTGGCCACTTTGGTTTCTAACAGTAGGCTGTTGTTATTCACAGCAAGTGACATAGTGAATGCTAAGACATCCATCCATCAATCAAACACACTTTTCCTAAAAAGATGATGCTTTCCAAATTGCAAAAAAGTTGTGTTTTATTTGCATTGGACACATAGCCACCTGTATACAGGCATTGCAATTGCCAGTTAGATTGCGAGTTATTTTATGCTACACGCAACAGTTTGTAAGAATGATGTCGGGGATGGTTACTACAAAAACACCAGCTCGATTGCAGCATGTATCCAGTGTTCTTTTATGACCTGACATTTACCACCGCCTGTTTTCTTGACTTCAATAAAGTGGATGGTGGCCGGGGAGAGGTTGGTTGCAGAATGAAGAAATATGCACGTCTAATATATATATATATATTTGTGGCATTATTTGCCTTTAGTAAGTGGAAAGAATCCAAGCCAAAAATTCTACTTGAGTCGTCTGAGTACTACAACTTGCACATGTGGGAACCGGCTTACATTACAACGCAGGACAACTCTGCCTTTGATGTGGATAATCTTTAAATCTTAGCAACATGCAGTTTAGCATTTAAAGGTGACAATAAGCATGTTGACGTCCAAAATTAACACCACTTAAAAGCTCTGACGATTTCCATACACCCTTACTAGCATATGTAGCCTGCGAGATGTGACAATCTTAATTCAATTACAGCGGAGAAGTGCTGAGTCTCTGGAGGTGTGAGCTAATTCCTGTGTTTACAATCCTGAGTCACTGCCACGAACATCGACATACACTTTTATTGGCCTCTGTAATGCTTGTTTGCTCTAAGTGTCCCAATGCCTTTGAAGTTTTTCACTGCTTTATGCCGTTTATTTATTCATGCTCCTTCATTCGTCAAATCACTATGGGGTGTTGCGCTAGAATAATTTTAGCGTAGTGTGAGGCGAAGTGCGAACTGCTGATACATACCAGCATCTTTTCAGATGTACCCAGACTTCAGTTGGATTTTAGATTTGTTGTTGTTTTCAACAAATAAACAAAGTAATTAATTATCATAAAATTTACCGAAGCAGAGGAAAGATGTGCGCATATTATTATTGATGCCTCATGTAACAACAACTTGTTTTTGCACTGACAAAACCTAGTTTGATTCATCTTGTTAATTGGTGGATCAGAAAGTTGACTGATTTATTGATGAATATCGTAAGTAGTACCTAAAAAAGCTTTTAAGAGAAATTATTATTCCCTAATTCTGGGTTACTGGGGTCTGCTGGAGACTATCCCAGCTCTCAAAGGGCAAAAGGCAGGAAGAGTACAACCTAGACAGGCAATTCATCACACTCTCACCCCTATGGGCAATTTTAAAATTACCAATCAATGTATTGTACGTATTTGTTGAAAATTTCTAACCTGTTAAAAATGTCTAACTGCTAATTATTGAGGAGGGAATGAAGAAAGAATACAGTATTAAGGAGTACGGTGATAAAAAAGTAATTATAACAGAGAAAGAAGATGATGATAAAGAATAGGAGGAAGAGGGGCTGTAGTATAAAGAAAGAAGTAGAGAACGATGAAAGAGAGGATGCAGGATGCATGATGATGAAAAGAGAACACAAAAGAGAAAGATATAAAGAATTAATAAAATAGAAGGAAGAAAAGAATAAAAGAAGTATAAAGTAAGGATGAAGAAGAAATGCAGGAAAGGACAAAGAATGATAGGAGAGGGTGAAGGAGAAGATAGTGGATGGTGAGGATAAAGGAGAATGTGTAATGGAGATGGGGAGAGGATTAGGAGAGGATGATAAAAAAGAGGATGCATAAGAGGATGGAGAGATTGAGAAAGAGAGAGAGAAGTTGTAGAGGAGGAGGATGTAAAAGTGGATGTGGTAGCACATTGGTGTTGGACCGCTAAAGAAAAAAATTAAAGACACTGTCTGGCTTTCTTGCTGATGAAACTAGTGTTGAGTGACAAGGTGAGGTTCTATGCCAGATAAACACAAGGTAATTTGGTGCTCCAGATAATCTCAATATGAGATCCTTTGATGTTCAGCAGAGAGCGATTAGAGAGTTTGTGCTCTTCTGAAGTCAACAACAATCTCTTTGGTTCATTCAACATTTAGAGGCAGGTTTTTGGCTCTACATCAGGCTTTTACATGTTGCACCTCCTCTGTGTATGCGGACTCATCGTCCTACTGATGAAACCTACCACGGTCCATGCACGATTCACAAATTGGCAGCAGGGACTTGATGTGCCTCATAATGAGCCTCTCAATGTACATGGGTGAGAGGGAACAGTAGTCTTTAAGGCACGTCATAAATTTGATTGTAGTGGTTTTGAGGCAAGTAGAAAAGACAGAGGTACATAAAGAAATGTTTGGTCTAGCAGAATTTTGGCCGCGAGTGTCTCCGCTATCCTAAAAATGACCACAGATTAATTTTTTTCTCTCTAACGATTCTGGACAGTTTGGCCCTTGTTTTAAAGGTGGAAACTTCGATAGTGGAAACATTTTTGTAGTCATCCACAGATTTATCCATTTTCTCTCTCTCTTTCTTTGTCTTGTTTTCCTTCTCACTCTTTCGCTTGTCTCTCTCATTGTCCCTCTTACTCTCAGACTCTCACAATCTCTTTCTAACTATCTCTCTCTATTAATCATTGCTTTATTTTTACATTTTATGTTTATGACATTTAGCAAATTTCTCTATCCAGAGTGATTTTCTATAAAGTTATTTAATTTTTTATTCCATCTGAGCAGTTGAGGGTTATGAGCAGCTTGGTGGTATGGGAATAAAACCCACCTTTATTATAGAAGTGGACGCCAGTTTATGGTGGCCAGATGACAATGAAATCAAAATGTTTTCACAGATTTACAGGAATGTCATAATATTTACGATACAAATAACGTAATAGAATTTTTTTTTATTGAAGGTTTTACCATTTATTATACCATTTATATCAGTCATACTTGTTATCCAACACTATTTGTGCTACAGTAAGGTATGCTTATTTAGAGAAATTACAATTTAATGTGATTGTTACCTTACCAGCAGCAAGAAGGTCCCGGGTTTAACTCCAGACAGAAGCCTTTCAGTGTTTCCGGAGGTTGCATGTTTTTCAGTGCTTGCGTTGGTTTACTCCAGGTACTCTGTTTTTTTAGTGAGTGAGTGTTTGGTTCTGTGATGGACTGGTGATCTATCCAGGGTGTACCCAGGGTATACCTCCATGACCCCGAATCAGGGAATAAGCAGGTAAATAATATGAGGGAATTCATTTTTATTATTACTTACAACATTTAAAACCAGAACTTCATTGTGCATCATTTATTCCTGCATCTTAATTAACACATTGAATAACAACCATGTACTAACATTTAATTAAGATGGTCATTATTTATTTATTTACACTTTTCCTCAGATTCATGTCGTAGTTATGGTTCGAGCTTCATTAGTCCTTAATTAGTCCATTCCCTTATAGTATTAATAATCAACCGATATTAATTTTGTGAATGAGTGCAGGATGATTCATGGATTGTTATTAGATAGAGGACGTAAGAAATTGAAGGAAGGAAAAGATGAGATAGAAAAGATGACAGATTATATTGGGAAAATAGAGAATTTATTTTTAAATAGAGAACTGATCATTTTGTCTATGTTTCTGTGTGTGGTGCTGTAAATAGATTTCTATTAAATAAATGTGTGTTTGTTCGTGTGTCAATTAAGGTAATTCACTTCTGGGTGCTCGAGGAGCATGATGGTCTGAGTAAAAAAAGTATAAAAACTAGGGTTGTACGGGCTCAAATGCTACGGTCCCTTTTCAGGATGGCCGGAGGGTGAAACGTGTGTGTGAGGGGTCTGTGGGGTTTACAATGCTTTTGTGGTGTTAACGTCTATTATAGAGGTAAGAGAGAATTTTCTCTGCTGTTCTCACTCTCCACTGCAGAGTCTTGCGGTCCAAACCAGGCAGTAATGCAGATGCTTAGGATGCTCTTGATAGCCCCTCTGTAGAACATGGTCTGTAGACTGTCAGTGGGTGATGGACTTTACTTAAATGTCACAGGAAATAAGAACACTGCTGGGCTTTATTGCTAATGGAACCAGTGTGAAGTGACCAGGTGAGGTTCTCTGCCAGCTAAACACGTACAAAGTAATTTGGTGCCTCAGATAATATGAATGGAAGATCCTTTGATGTTCGGTAGAAAACAGTCACTATGTGCTCTTCTGAAGTCAACAACAATGTCTTCGGTTTAGTCAATATTTAGAGGCAGGTTGTTGGCTCAACATAAGGCTTTTCACACACCCTCTGTATATGCTGACATTATTTTTACTAATAGGACTACCAAGGTCCATAGAAGGTTTGGGGGATTCACAAACTGTAAGGCATCTAGTAAAGGTGGCAGCCGTGTCTTGATGTGTCTCATGTCGAGCATTTCAATGCACATTATCGTGATAAGTGTGAGTGTAATAGAACAGTAGTTTTTGAAGCACATTATGGGTTTTGAGCTCCTCAGAAAAAATATTGTTGTTGTTGTCCAGCAGAATATTTGTGCCAAGAATCTCCTCTGTCTTGAAAATGGTCACGGATTCTCTTAGCATATTTATGCTTTTTCTCTCTGATGGCTCTGTACAGTTGGGCCCTTGCTGGTTAATTGTATGCTTGCACAGTAACAATGTTAACAATGTGAGGTCTAAAAACAGCAGATCAGATCGGTCCTGCTATTATGAAAACTGAAAGTGGTTGTGAATCTTGGATATGAAGCTGTTACAAGAAGGAAAGATAATATGACACCACCAAGATACAAGGTATGTTTTCCTTAAAATCTTCCGAATAACATTTATAGTATTTTTATACAACTTAGCATAGAATAATTATCAATAATAATAATTATTAAAGTAATAATGTTATTGTTGTTTTTTCATTAGTTATATTAAAAGCCCTGCGATTGTCTGGTGACCTGTCCAGGGTGTATGTCCTCCAGCAGACCCCTGTGACCCCAAGATTGGGAATAAGCGGGTATAGAAGATGAATGAATAAATGAATGAAATCGATTCATTTCATATATATTAAAATTTTGTATATTTTTCAGAAATCTGTTTCAGGAAACAGTCAAACAAACAAACACTACTAAACAGAACTGAACTAAAGTGTTGTGTAGTTGCACGTCAGGTGATGTAACTCAGTCAAGAGTTTTAACAGCTCGTCGTTGTTCAATCTTTCAAACGCATTAAATCGGGTGTGACGTGGGTTACTGCCCTGCTTTATGGTTCTGTCTCAGTGATTTAGGACCTGAGACCTCGGCACTGCACTAGAGTTTTATGAGTAAAGGTTAACACTGGAATTATAAGAAATATTGTATTCCTTTATTAAATATGCTTCATTTCCTGAACATCTAAGACAGTCACTAAAAAGGCAATCAAAATTAAAATATAATGTTGTATTTATGTCATTGCACTGCAAGTGACACAAAAAGTAAATTATATTGATTTACACTAATTAATATAGTTTATTCAAAATATCACCTAATAACACACAAAACTACAACCAATTTTTTGCTTAAATGATTACTAAACCACACCAAAGTACCAAAACTTTTTATTTTTAAATGTAAATAGCAGAGTAAAAAAGAAAAATAAAACATTCTCCTTGACTAAAATTACTGTTCAATAAAAATTTACAAATTATACTAATTTACTCAAGTAAAAGTGAAAAGGATCTCTTGAAATTTACTCTTTAACTGAATAACTTCAGTTACTTCACAGGATTCTGGCAATTCCATAAACTGCAGATATATAAGTAGATATATAACTTACCTCAACATGCTTGTGCAGCTTTGATATTTTATTGAGTTTTTGTAAGCTGCAGTTCAGTCAGTTGTTGCCTTTCCTACATTTAAAGTCAAAGTGCTCTTGTAAATATGGCCAAGTGTTTGTTTTAGAAGAATTCCACAAAAATCCATGAAACATACTTAAGTAAAAGTACTTAAGTAAAAGTAAAAATTCAACAATGAATTTTGAAGCACTTTTGTACGTCGCTCTTGATAAGAGTGTCTGCTAAATGCTGTAAATGTAAAAGTGAAATTACACTTTTTTTAAAGCTACTTTAAAAAGTCAAAGTCACTGACAGTAACACCAGCAAATATCACTCATAACTTTCCATTATTGGTAAATAGTGTCTTTTTAAATGGTGTTTTATTTAATAAAGTTACTTTAATGACAAGACACATATATGTATATCTGAATGTTTGTATATTAACAAAAAAATGTGATTTGAAAGTGTTTGCTGTAAGGGGGTAAAATTATGAACACAGAAAGTTAGGGAGCTGAGGAAAGATGGGGAGAGGTGGGGTGAGTTTGTTGATAAAAATAAAGCATAATCAAAATAGAATGTATTGGATTACTATATTTATTACATTTTTAATTCATCTTCTATACCCTCTTATTCCCTAAATCTGGGTTACAAGGTCTATTGGCGCCCACCCCAGTGGACATAGGGCAAAAGACAGGGGTACACCCTGGACAGGTTGCCAGTCCATCGCAGGGCCATACATCGACAAACAACAACAAACTGACACTCACTCCTATGGGCAATGTACTATCACCAATCAACTTCATGTACATGTTTTTGGACTGTTTTTGACACGCAAGCGCAGGGGGAACATGCAAACCCCGCCCCTTTCCTGGGAAAGACAGGAGGGGTACAACCTAGATAGGTCACCAGTTTATCACACTCACACTCAGTCCCATGGGCAATTTAGAATCACCAATCAACATGCTTTCAGACTGGTGGCGGAAACCTATAATTAACTTATGCAAGCACAAGGAGCACATGCAAACTTTACATAAAAAATATTTTTTTGCTGTGGTTTGAAGTTTTTCGAAATTTTGCCTGTCTCATCCCCCAAATCCAGCTGTCTGCATTTTCACATAACAGGAAGTCTGCAACACACATTGAATTTTATATAGTTGTATATTTTATGTTAACTTTATTACGTACATTATTTCAATTGATCAGGCTGATAAAAAGCAACATCTTTCCTCAGTTCTTTTGGTTGCAAGATCATTTTGTAAGCGCTCAAGAGAGTCTGGCTGCTTCCGAGGACCAACAAACCATGAAAGCACATCTGGGCAGAGGTTAGAAGGCAGCAGCTCTGTGACTAATAGGTTTATTTAATTTAATTGACTGCACTGCCTCAGGACCAATGAAGGAACTCTGGACACACTGTGATTGTAGTTGCAAGGAAAGATAAACCTCTATAATAAGTCATGATAAATAAAGATTTTGCAGAAAATCGGCAGAACTAAACAAAAACAGGTGGAATTGGGTCGCTACCTCCCGCTTACTTTTAACAAGTCTCCCAATCAACATCACACTGGGGCTGAGCACAGTGGGCCTGGGAGCTTTTCATAATTGAGAGCTTTGTAAACATGTCCTCAGATGGGGAGTAACCACCTCTGGATAAAAAAAACAAACAAGCCTGTCGAACTGCAATATTAAAAACATATGCAGCAAGACTTTCTGGTTATTTGTAAAAAAAAAAAGGTATTTACAAGCTGGCAGACTATCAAAGTCATGGTCAAGCATGTGCTGTCCTCATTAACATGTCCTAATTAGGGATTTGTGTTTGATGCTGTTATTGTGTTATTGTGCTTACGCACATATAAGTTTCTTGCCACTGTATCCCCAATTAACAAATGAGGGAGGAAAAAATAAAAAACGGTGTCTTTAGATTTTTTTGTGGCATGCAAACAAAATAATCCCAGTAGCCTCCATCTCAGATTCCCAACTATTTCTCCTGAATCTCAGATTTCTGTTAGTGTTAACAACCTTAAAACTTCTTTAAGCAGGCTAAACACACACATTACCTCATGTAAATCCAATAAAACCTTTAGGGCTCTAGAAATTAATGTAGCGTGATAATTAGTTAACGAACAGCGCGCTGCCGGAGGATGAAACGTTATACCTTGTATTTAATAACAGATCGTTTCATTTGCCATGCTCATAATGCGTGCACATTGCTTCATGCTGCGCTCCTCAGCTTGCTGTCTCACTCCAGCTCCTCCTTCTGTTCTTCCACTCAGATGCAAGCAGATGCGTCTGGTCAGCCGACCGATTGCTGTCTATGTCTCAATGATTTTGATGGTGCTGATTGTAACGAAGACGTGGCGTCTCGGATAGCTTTAGTGGCTGTCAGTACTGTCCTGAAGCTGATGATGCAATGAATGGGTAGGGAAGAGGTTGTTCACTGGTTATAATGTGGGACTGCTGAGAAGAAATCTGTGTGTGTCAATCAATCTTTGCTGTATTTCATTGGCTCTGTACATTGACAAAGTTAAATCCAATCTAATTTATTTAACTATCTATACATATATAAAGATAGCTATATGCATATTAAATCTATATTAAAAAGTGTCCACCTTAAACAATCATGCTGCCTTAGATACATCATATATAAAATGTATTTAAACATGGATGTTTAATAATTCCTTTTTACTCTACATCCTTATTCATCAGCATCCTTCTATCTTCCATCATCCCCAATTCTCACATCTCTTCCAGTGGAACAATGATAGATTTATCTTACACATACTAGAATAATGCATTCTAATTTATAACATAGGAAAAAATATCATTATATATTTTAAATGGTTCATTCATGGTAATGATGAACAAATATTTATATTATTCTCAATTATTCTTCGAGGCTTGAAAATGTAAAACCTCTTAATCGTTATGGCTTCTTGTAATTCCATCAGGGTTTATTGCTGCCTTAGGGCAACAGACACAGATTTACAATTTTCTAAAACACATATATATTTATTCATGATATAAATTTTTACAACAAATCGTACATTAAACATGGGGTCCCACAATTTAAACGATTAAGGGGCCTAAATAAAGGAAATGTAAAAATTAATATGGCAGAACAGCTAATTCACTATTGTTACTAATTTAGTTGGATATGGTATGAAGTATCTAGTGCATTTGATTCAGTACATACACACAACCTACATTTCATTCAGTATATACTGCATTTGAGACAGCACTTACTGCATCTAATTAAGATCTCACTGAATTTGATTTAGCATTTCATTTGATTAAATACTTACTGCATTTGATTTTGCATTTTATTCAGCATGTTCTTCATTAAATTCAGCACATACTCTCTTTGAATTACACATACTGCATTTGATTCAAAATATACTGCATTTGCTACATCACTTAATGCATTTGATTCAGGGCATACTATATTTGTTTTACACATACTGCATTAGCCTGAGTATCTATTGTATTGGATCCAGCACTTACTACATTAGATTCAATACCTACTATAGAACACCGCCGCTTTCTGCAACTTCAACATATGACAAGTTGTATCTCCAGTTGTATCATGGGATAGAAAATTGTACATTGTAGCCATACTAAAAAATCCATGTGGGAGTAACAGATCAACCAGGAACTTTTTACATACTGTATTTTGCAGACTAAAAATTTGAACATGCTATCCCATGTCACATACTCAGTTTTACATACTATTACATAGAATTGCCTGATTTAGGATAGAGTCACTGACTGCAGGAAGACTTTAAAATGCCTTAAGGTACCAACAAATTTTTTGAATTTATTTTCTCAAAAATATATAGATTATTCTTTCATTTTCTCCTTAATTTATGCACTTCATCAATCAACTTGCCTTTTGTTATCCATTGTATAATACTCCTCTGAAGTTTGGTGGGCATTGAGATAATCTTGACAGAAAGCTAGCTGCCAAACCTTTAAAAGGCAGCAAAAAAAGCCACCCACTTAAAAAGGTGAAACCCCATTGCGCTTCTGTACTGCTCTTAGCACTCCTTCTCCATTCTGTCTGCTGGTTTACTTTTCTCCTTGCATCTGACACATTATTACCTTGTGAAAGTTTGCTGCTTATTCCTGTTGTGATAATGAAAGTAATTGCTGACGTTTCCACGGCAGCGGATTTGTAACAGGAACCACTTTAAGACAGAAAACTGCTGTGCATTCGAAATCCACACAATATCACTTCATTTTTCTTTTTATAAATGCTACAATATTTTTACCTACCCACCTACCTACCTACCTACCTACCTACCTACCTACCTACCTTTCTACCTAAATAAGTACATACCGACCTACCTACATACCTAAATACCCATCATTCTACCTACCTACCTACCTAATTACCCAAATACCTGTTTTTTAATTTGTGTTTTACACCACAATATATATAAATAACAAACATATTATTTAGAAATAATAATAAAAAATTAAGTAACTTTATATATTGAACACACAAAAGTCCTAAACTTGGAGTTCTGAACAAAGGATAAGAAATACCCACCTAAACCGATTTGATTTTTTATAGCATACTGGCATGATAAGGTTTATATAAACCCAACAGAAAGACTAAAGTGTGCCACTATTAAAGTCTTGCCTAATTTTTGTTCCCCTCAAGAGACTCTCGGTCTATCTGGAGTTGCCAAGACTAGCACCTGGTCGCTAACCTCGATATGACAGATTAAGTCCAGATATTAATTCTCTCTCGCTTTCGGTTTGTTATGTCTATGGCTGTGTTTGTTTTGGCTCAGGCCCTTTGCCTCAGCCATCTTTTTTATTACGATCAGCGCTTCTGACTTGCTTTAACAGGCTTTTTTCCTCCTGACCCAGTAATACCAACCAACAAATCTGGGATACAGGGTAAATTTTCCCTCCTGCCATCTTATGACTGTTTGGATTAAAGATGAGGAGTATTTATCATAAGAAAGATATGTCACTCTTGTGAAACACCATCACCAGTCAGTCAATGTGTGTTTGTGTTTTTCCCTTTTTTTATCTCATATCCACAAGTGATTTGCATAAAGAGAACGTTAGCTTAAATTAGCAATTGTTGTCCCAGTTGGTTTAAATGTGGTTTAATGCAAATGCAAATAAAAAAAATTGTGCATGCTGAATGTTGCACATTAGTTCCGGGAGTATGCTGTCGAATGAATTTTGCATGTGCTGCAGTAATTTATTCCAAAATAATACAAGTTTCTTCACATGGTTAATTTTTTTCCTCTACAACATCAGTGTTTTATGTAGATTGGATGCACCGCAGATCAGCTAATTACATAAAACCTAGGTCTGTACGACTGGCCCTCTTGATGAATTCTCACCTAAAGAAATGCACTTTTGCATAAAATTTGCAAGGCATGAGAATGTTTTGCAGCATTAGAACAAACAAAAAAAATTGTAAGTTGACTTGCCTCAAGTGGAGGAGTTTTCTGGGTTTTCTTCACGAGTGAGGGAAAAATGGAGCGGGAGATCGACAGGCGGATTGGTGCAGCTGTAATGCAGTCAATGTACCGGCCAATCGTGGTGAAGAAGTAGCTAAGCCACAAGGTGAAGCTCTCGATTTACCGGTCAATCTACATTCCTACTCTCACCTATGGCCATGAA
>JAOTQW010000022.1:6029448-6042366 GCA_026260075.1 Sisor rabdophorus
TCTATCTATCTATCTATCTATCTATCTATCTATCTATCTGTCTGTCTGTCTGTTTATTAATTTACATGTCTGTCTGTTGATCATATTAGTCTCTCGTGTGTATTATGTCGTTGGTATTTTGTGTAATTTCTCATCTCCACCAGTACTTTTGCCTATGTGTTCTATCTCTGTGCCGCCCAATGCCTACCCTATAGTTTTTTTCTCTCTCATTTACGATTGCATTATATGGAGAAGAGCGGTAGCACAGATGGTATGGTCCGAAGCAGTGCTTATATTTTTGCTTCCTTTAATCTCCCCTTGTTGTGTGTGCGCTCTTTCATGGCAGGCCTAGGCTTCAGTCTTACAGCCTGAAGGGAGGAATA
Organism: Sisor rabdophorus; assembly: GCA_026260075.1. Classification (NCBI taxonomy): domain Eukaryota; kingdom Metazoa; phylum Chordata; class Actinopteri; order Siluriformes; family Sisoridae; genus Sisor; species Sisor rabdophorus. The sequence continues at coordinate 6,029,811 of JAOTQW010000022.1, forward strand.
AACAAGCACCTCTGGGAGGCAGCTAGGAGAAGGGAGGTGGGGTAAGGGTGGGGGGTGGCGGTTTGCCGAGTAACAGAATAAAGATGGGACCTCAGGTTTGGATCAAAACCTGAGCTTGATGCTAATCTTTAAGCTTGGTATTATCTCTAACTAGAAACACTGAGAGAAAGTGAGATGTGGGTTTTGTTTTCTTGAATGTTTACACAGTTACGGTATGTGCATGACACATACACCAGCTTTACAAACAGTTCCCACACATACCCACAGATTCTCAGGGGAAAAAAACAATGTTGAGACGAGTTACAATCATTACAATCATTATTTGGTTTGTTTGCTAGACTGTGGGCACCAGGTTTTGACTCTTACTAGATTAATCTAAACGTTAACCATTCACACGCCAAGTGGACAAACGTCTCTCAATGAGTTGTGTTTTTGATAAATGAACATGTCATATCATGTGGAACATTTTTAACCCAAGCCACACTGATATTGTCATTATAAAAAACACGTTTTTTCTTTAGATGTCAAAGTCAATAGAAAAAAAACTTGTTTGCCTGCTTTATCCAGCTGTCATGGGGGATAAACCAGATACCAAGTTATGCTGCATTTCTAATGTTAGGCGGGATTGATTCGTAGAACTGAGCATCGTTGTTCCTCCTTGATTTCAAATTAATGTTTTACCATATGGAAATCAATGTTTCCCCGCCACTGTTTACCCCTTAACGAGGAGGTTTTATGCAATGCTTTTTTTCTCTTTTTTTTTGCTGTAAAAAATATAAATAAGCTTAATATTGTTAAACACGTCTCAGTATAAAATATTTAAATGTTAAAAGAACAGTTTGACTTCAACAGCATGAAGATTCCTAGACAAGATTTTTAGTAAATCCTGTGTTAACGTTTGTTTGATTTTATTGGATATGTAATGATGAAGAGCTTTTAACGCTACTGATGTTATCTTGAAATAAAGCCGCCATGTTTCCCCATGTTTCCAGCTTGTATCAAAGCTTGTTAAAATCATCTTTGGTGTTATGTCATCTGAAACACCTAGAATTTATCTTTTCAGCTATCAGTTTATATTATATTTAAATAGCTTTGTCTGAGGTTTATCTAATCTCTATGCTTTGCTAGATCAGTTTAGAGAGACAGACACGTATCAGATGTTTTAATCAGACTGATTTGTTATCTTTAGGAAAATGAAAAGTGTATCATTTACTTGGATGGATATTCTCTTGGTCATAGTGATCAAAAAAAAAAAGAAAAAAAAGCAATAGACAGAATTTTATAGTTGTATCTTATACAACAGCAGAATTAGAAATGAATCTCACAGCACGAGTTGCACAATATGAAAAAAGAAGAGACAAAATTTTAATAAATAAAAAAACAAAAATAAAATCTATTTTAGTGTGTTATTTGCTCACTTTAGTGTTGGTTTGCTGAAAAAAACATTTATTTTTGATTTCGATCTTATAATAAAAATCTCAAAGAAATGCTAGAATTATAAAAATAAAGTAAAAAAATGAATGTTTCTGGCTGTAAGCTGTTTCTAATATGCATTCCTTAAATATTTTATTGGTGAGAGCTGCTGTACTTTAATATGTACGTTTTCTTTCTCTCCGAGTACAGAGTGACCCCACCAGCCCCCAAAATCCTAGTATCCGAACAGATGAGCCCTTAACTCCATAGTGTGTGGTATGGATCCACTGAGTCTAAAGTCCAGCTGCTTTTTTATCCAATGAGTTCTCTTTTTTTCTTGTTTTTTAATTTTTTTTTATTTTAGTAGTCATTCCTCTGGTTTTGTCCACGTAGCATATGGGATCCTAACTGCTTCTTCTTTGGTAGCCTTCTATCCACCAGCCAAAGCGATCCTAAATGCAGCAGGACGAGTGGTCTTGCGAAGAACACAAAGTGTGTATGGCGAATTTGCTTAAAGTGCGGTGGCGTCTACGCAAATGCGACTGGCAGGCAACACCAAGGATGTTTTGAAAGAAAAAAATCGGGCATTGTGGGAAGAGTTTGCTGCCTCTGACCCTGCCTTCTACCAGACAAGCAAGTGTGAAATCTGTATGAAAGGTAAGCAGCTGATAACATTACCCAACAAAGGCAATATCATCCCCCCCTCCACATTTTTCTTTCTACCATTCTCATGTGTCTCCACTGATTTTTTCTTCTGTATTCGCGCTTTAGTTTTGCTTTTCCCTATTATCATTAATTTTTTAATGAATCCTCACCCTTCCAACAAATAAATCAAAACTGGCATTTGGTAAACACTGTCCTAGAAAAAGAATTTCTTGCTGGCTTCATTTTTTTAAGTTATCCTACTGATGATGGACCGCACAGGCATCGCACAGCTGCCCTTTCATTTTCAAAGCTCGTTTGATTTTTTTGAAACCATCACCCCCCTTTTTTAAACCCTGAGTCTCATCTCACGCTGTGATCGCATCCAGCTCTGCGTCCCAATGTTTACTGAGCAATTAGGAGCAAAATCACTTGTGCCTGTGGGGTCTGTTGCCATAGTTACAATAGTGCTTTCAAGGTCTATCATCTTGTCCTCAGCATCCACCAATCAGCTGTAAGCGCCGAAGCTTCAACATAAAGTAAAGATGTACATCTTTCACCAATGCGGTACTACGGACCTGAAACAGATCCATGAGTATAACAAAGTACTCTGGATTGGCTAGTAGGGGAGTAGGCGACTGCGTACGGTCATGGCGGCTCTTGGAAACAGTGGTGGAGGAGGCACCCAGCAGGAGAGGCAGGTGAGAGCATCATCCATTTTGAGACTTAGCTAAGACTACCCCATGCAACACGACTGAGAGTGAGCTAACAAGATTAGCATTAAAGAGCCAAACAATATAACTAGGAGCGGGATGATACATTTGGTTTTGTCTTACGGACAGTGGGCGAGCAAAAGAATGGACGCAAAGCGAAATGAATCTTGGCTGTACTTCAAATATCTCAGATCAAAGGCTTCTTAGATCAATTTGCTTTCTGGAAAAGCGCGATCAAAGATCTTCAGCCGGCTACTAGTTCCATTCTGATAAATTTTTTCTTTCATAATTTACACAAGACGAGGACCCGTTAAGGAAACTTCATTTAATCAGTTAGACTAGGTCTACATCTTTCTCCTTTGTGTTCTGAGCTCCATGTGTACGTCAAATTGGTTCAAATAAATCCTAGCGATCTAAATCTCATTACATGAAACATCTGAAAAAATGGCATCTTCAAACACCTCTGTGAATGGAAAAGTGGCGAGTATAAATTTAGGCCTTCATCAGATCAAAGGCCTCAGATCGATGGACAAATTTTTGTTTTTTCACCGGAAAGGTATGGATTTGAGCATGCTCAAAAAACAAGCGCCATGGTGAGGCGTAAGCAGCCAGAACTCCATGTTCATGCCGCCCTTCTATCGAGCGGCCCAGGAGCCTGTCAATACAGTGATATCATTTAAGTAAGAAAAGGGAATCTTTCTTTGATAACTTGAACTCTTAAAAGAGGGCTAGAGTTGAAAGCAGAAGAAAGAAAAGGACGATGCTGAGAACAGGCAGATCGGCAGCTCAATCTAGCCAATATTAAAGATGGCGGCCAGGCATGCCGCAGACTGCGTAACACTGGACCTGATCCGAGAAAAGACAACTGGAATAGTCTTGGTTTCGGAATAGGGACCAAACCCAGTGTTGACCTTACACCAACATGGTAGGTACAGCATTTATGTAATACCTCACCACCTTCAGTAATAGCTGTTGTTTCTTCTGTTACCTTTTCTATCTTCTTACATATTTGTCACAAAATTTCAGTTTTCTTATCTTATAACCCTCATTCCTTTTTTATTCCAACTTAAGCGCACTAATTGTTTAGAGTGCTTTTACAACTCAAACTAAAAATTAGTATAATCTTTTGTGTTCTTTACTCTTTATGCTCTCTCTTTCTCAAACAATCCCTGTGTCCGTTGTTAAGTCCTACAGCTAAAGTCTACCACAATATTTCTTTTCTCTATGTATTTATAGTAAGTTACACAACTGTGTCTTAAACAGAAGGCGAATGCTTTTTATTTTCTGCTTTTCTTTAATATATTTTGGTAACATTAATCATTGGTTCAATATTAAGTAAACTCCAGGCAGCAAATCATTTAATCCTCTGTGCCTAATCCACTTGGTAGATTGTTAGCCACGATATATTCAGCAACGACAAAAGATAACAGCAGGACTCCAAAATACACTTTGACAGGCTTTCAGTACCTCCGCTCCCAAGACTCTCAAACACTTAAAAGAGCAGCCTATCAATACACTAAGGACTCTCGCTCGATTTTATGAGCCTCCAAATGGCCATCATTACAATAACTATAATTCACCAGACTGTGCTTTCGTCTTAACATCTAAAATTTCCCAAATGATCTTTTTACTCTTTACATTCAAATCTTTCCTGTTTGTTTCTGTCCCCTGTAAAGCAATATTTTTTTATTATTGAATTTTTTTTCCATTATTAATTGACTTGTTTCAGGCTTGCTTAAGGCTATAAAATATTTTTTGGCATGTATCATAAGAACTGCACTTAGTTTTAACATCTAAATAGGCTTTTGTGAACTGTTCATGCCCCTCGGAAGATAAGCCTTTTTTAAAGCCCAGCCTAGAAGGAGGCTTAAATCTGGACTGGCAGCTGTAACAAAAACCAACAGAGAAGGATTCTGAGGGAAAACAATGCTTTCCTGTCAAGGGGACTTTTATCATGACATCAGAATGAATTCTTGAGTAGATTTCACATCAATGATATTAATTATTTATACTGAAAAAGAACAAAAAAATATATAAAAAAGATGCTGTTACGTCTGTATTAATTTATAATGCACTGCAACTTTTATTATGCAAAAGAAATAAAATTATCAATAAATAAAAATTAAATTAAATTAAGAATAAATATAATAAACTAGGAAGGGTTTATTTAATTTTAAGTGCAGTTATGATGACCCTGATTCTGACAATAACAATAATTATTATTGTTACTTACTACTATTATGTATTACTTTATTTTAACTGTTTTGTCTGGCTGTTTGTTTATTTATTTATTTTTATTATTTATTTATGTTTACTTTTTGCTGTTGGACAACAATGATAATAATGATATTTATAATAATAGTTTTAGGAAATTTTGATATTACCTAATATAATTGAGGTTTTTAGCATTTTTAATTTTGCATTTTCATGTATTTTAATTATATGAAAATGTACTAAAGTTTTCTGTTGTTTTGTATAATTGTTTTTATGTGCACTATTTAAATTATAATAATAATATTTATTATTATTATTGTTGTTGATGTTATTAAAGTTTTTATTATATTTTATTATTATTAATGTTCTTCTTCTTATTATTGTTCTTATTCTTCTTCTTAGGGTTATTTTTATTATTACCTTGACAGCACTTGTTGCTGAAACGAGCGTGTGCACACTTCACAATCTACTTGCTCCTACACACAGTGATCTGTCTGTAAGCCCCTGTGATTAGAGACCAAAAGAAACACCTGCAGACCGCACTCAGAGTTCCTTTCAGCCAACATGGCTGTCACCACCTTTTTAATTGAAGACGTGGGGCACATATTAGGTGTTCACAGCTCCTGAAATGGTTCAAATCAAACCACCACACACACACATGCTTCATCGACATGCTGCTGACATGCTGGAAATCTGCTTTGTGTGTTATTGTGTTCTGTACAGTTGACATTCTAGTCTTTGTTGTGAGTGAATTAATTATTAAGGCATTAATGTGAGTAACAATAAAAGAGACTATTTTAAATATGTAAAACATATTTTGGTCATGTTAAAGTGATCAGAGTGACATAAAGTAATGCTAGATTAAGTAATGCTACATTCGACCAGAAGATAAATGAATGAATGAATAAATGAAGGAATTAGTGATCAATTTGCCTTTAGTGCAGGGGTACATCCTGAATGGGCCACAGGGCCACACATAGACAAAGAACCAAACACCCTCACTCTCTCTAGGCAATTTTAGAGTCGCCAAATAACCTAATGTACATGATTTTGGACTGTCGGAGGGAAACTAAAAATCTGGAGTAAGCCCCCGCAACCACAGGAAGAACAGGAAGAACACACCACCGTTATTTGATAATATAAGGATAATATTTTATAATACTGTTACTATTATATGTTGTTATGCCAGAAGTGATGCAGTTTGGTTAGAAAATACTTGACCTTAAAACATATCCTGGCAAGGCCAGCCTAAGCTTTTAAGGGCCTTTAGCAAAATTAATTATTGTTAACCCTCGATTTTTCCCACACTATATATCTAACATCTTTTTTGGGCATTGTGCCTTTATTTCTAATACATACAGAAAGAGAGTGAGGGGGTGGGACCGGAAAGGACCCAAGACAAAAGCAAACTGGAGCACAGCTGCACATGTGGGTGACGGTACCTTAACCCACTACACCATGACACCATCCCCTATTGTCATCAATTTTATTTGTTGTAGCAGTGTTGCTTACTTCGATGTTTTTTCTCTCTCTCAGTTCTCTTCAATTCTCTCAGTTTTCTTCAATTCAGAAAGACATTTATTTTAATCAGTACATAAATCCTACATTACGTTAACATAATATATGCGTGAAGCTCTGTTTTTTTCAAATACTTTTGGGAGCCCCCTGGTGGCCAGAAGGGCCTTAAGCAGCCGCTTAGTTCGTTAATGCCTTGGTCTGCTTCTGCATCCTGGTAATTGGATTTAAATGGTATTTGGCCTTTGGGAATGAGTATATTGTAATGTTAACTTGGTAATAGAAATGTTACAGCAATTAATATTTGAAAATGTGACCTGAAAATACATTTCCAAAATTAGCACTGGCCCTTGCTGTTAATCCCAGTCTTTTGTCAAATAAAATGATTATTTGGTAAATCAGCAGTCCTAAAGTTTACTGAGAATACTGTAAAAAAAAATTGTTCATCCTTACTCCTGGGGATACTATTACATTAACACATAGTTATAAAGGTCTAAAATTATATTTCATTCTTATTACATTCCAATTACATGATTTAAAGCATTTAAAGCCTGAAATTACTTATTTACACTTGATCTGGTGCAAAGTCCAGTACACCTTTCAGTTGGAAAAGCAGAAACTATTACACACTAATGTCATAAAGGTTAATGTAACACACCTAATCACACTGTAATCAAGCCAATGACATCATAGGTGACTGAATTTATTGGCCTGAAGTCATGCTTTGGGTCACGTACTATACCACAGCATTCCTGCTTTATGGAGCAGTGTGTCTTTTTAACTGACAGTTACTCCTGCTGATAAAGACGTACCAAAGTGTTTTAAATACTTTAAGACCTATAAGGAGATGTGTCGAGTGTTAATATTAAACCTGTCTTTAGAGAAAAGCTTTCACAGGGTGTCTAAAAGTCATTAACTTCCCGAACTTTTATGTTTTTTGCAGATTTTGCTAAACATTAAAATGTAATTTTTTTACTCTTGATTTTTCTCTTTTTCTAATTATTATGAAAAATCCTTTTTTTATATTTAAAATATTGATTCGCAATAGTCCAATATAAAAACAAAACAAAGATAAATTATAAAATATTGTTAAATCCTAAATGTTTTTATAAACTTTGTACGTACTTTTGTATGTAATTTTTTTACTGTAGACCAGCAGGACCTTTCACTCCAGTTTGTAGTTTTAATGCAAGATATCTCTACATTTATTAACTGTCAAGTTTTAGGTTTAAATTAAACCAATTTTGCTTTTTAAAAAATGCATATTATTTAGAGTTGGGTTAAATTAGTTAGGTAAAAATCTACGACACTGTTTAAGTGCATTTAGATGCTTTAGTTTAATATCTTATAAATTATTTTTATTAATCACTTCTTCATTTTAGTATCTAAGATATATTTTTTTCAGAGAAGTAAAAAACAACAAGCAGAATAAATATTGTGTAATTATCATTTAACTTGATTTTGATGTCTGTTGGTATATAAAACAATTTTATTAGAAAACATTTGAAAAAGGAAAACTTCGTTCCTTCTGAACTTCTTCTTTAAACTTTCCTGCTTTATTAAGTTACAGGTACTTGAACAGAAATTGCACCTGTCACATCATTTATCTAGATGCTGTAAGGCCACTCAACAGGTAGCTGATTGGCAGCTACAGCTGCCTGTCACACACTTAGTCAAACCTGCTGATAAATCATTTTGTAGGAGACCACAGATTAAAAGAACAAAGCCAAACCCAGTTGAATACAGCCCTGCAGCCATCTTTGTATTTTTAGACAAATGACTTTTAAAGGGTGTCATTCCTACTAAGCTATTAACCCAAAAAGTGCTTTGTAACAGCTCTCGTGTTAAACATTAATTCGGGGGTTTAAACAATTACCAAATTCTTCTCCAATCTGTGCCATCTTGCCAAACCACAGACCTCTATATTCGTTTTTCTCTTAATTGTTTCCAAGTGGTTGGTCAGAGTCCTTGCCCTGAGTTAGTATGCACCCGTGGCCATGTGTTGGCTCGCAGTGGGGGGCCTAGTGATCAAAGACAGGCCTCAGGAAGGGCAAGGATAGGGTTGAGTTTGCAGCTGCTAATGCCATCTGATTTGAATGCTGGCCGAGCGGACCGTATGCTATTTACTCAGCCAGTTGCTCTGTGGAGGGTTTGCAAAGTCACAGGTTTTGTCCTTTTTACATGGTACATGCCAGAATATACCCGGGGATATACAGTACTACTTAACACATTACAGTATTTGTATTCATAAAAAAAGTTAGTGCTGATAAGTCTACATTAACAAAAAGGCTGATTTGTCATCATCTATTCATTTTATTGTTTATTTATTTTTTACTTTTACTTTTATTTCTGTATTTAATCATTTATTTACAGGGCACATTTTAAACAACCCAAGGTTGACCAAAGTTGAAATCAGTATTTCAAGATTTACAAATGAAAATGATATGTATAAAGCAACAGACATCAGACACAAATAAAGTAAGTTTTATGTATGTATTTATTTTTTTTTAGGATCTAAAAGAGGGCAGTGATGCTACTACAGATTGCTACTTCTAGGCTTTTTCACTGCCCACTGTTGAGATAATTCTTTAGACTGGATTTACACATAAAAAGTGGACCAAAAACTTTTGAGTTATGCAATAGGTCACGGCAAAAAATGATTTCTTTTTCTAGAATTTAAGGTGTGATATTAAATTTAGACTAAGTAATTTAAAATTTTGACCACACTGTTAGAGTCCCAAAACACACCTGCAGGGAATAGGCAAAGAAGGAAGAGAGAGATATACATGGACACTAATTTTCCAATGCCATAGGACTATAAGCACAAACAAACTGATTAAACATGGGGCAAGGCCGCCCCACAACAAGAAGGTCCTGGGTATCCCTGGCATGGGGTCTTTCTGTGCAGAGTTTGCATGTTCTTCCAGCGCTTCCTCCCACTGACCAAAAACATGTACTTTAGGTTGATTAGTGAATCTAAATTGCCCATAGAAGTGAGTGTGAGTGTGTGTGGTTGTGTGTGTTTGGGCCTTGATGGACTGGTGAACTGTTCTAGGTGTACCCCTGCCTCTCGCACTATGTGTGCTGGGTTAGGCTTTAGCAGACCCCTATGACCCTGAGTTCGGGAATAAGCAAGTATAGGAGATGAGTGAATTAATAATTTAACATTGGGGCAGTTTTTGAGTTTGCATGTTTTCCCCTCGCCTGTTTGGGTTTCTCTTAGGTACTCAGTTTTTTCCCCACAATCCAAAAACATGTACATTAGGTTGATTGGTTATTCTAAATTGCCCATAGTAGTGAGTGTAAGTGTCCGTGGTTGTTCATCTATGTGTGGCCCTGCCCTTATGTGCTTGGATAGGTTCCAGCAGAGATAGGCCTATATGCGCAGACCCTGTGACCCTGAGTTAGGGAATAAGTGGGTATAGAAGATGAATACATTAATAAATAAATGAATGCTTAATCATTAGCTCGAATTGTAAGGGCTAGTCTAGACAGAAGGATGAAATCGAGAGAATAGAGAATAGGGACCAGAAAGGACCCAAACCAGGAATAAAACTTGGTTAGCTGGAGCTCAATAATTTGCCTATGTGTGTGCCTGGGCCTTAACCTACCACCCCACAGCGAAGACCAGCTTAAATGTTTTTTTAAACCAAGTGAGAGGACTTAAACACTTCTGATTAACCACACACAAAACTAGAAATATATTCGCATGTGTGCATGTACAAATAACATACAAATCTCATAATGACAAATGAAATACTGGCTGTTTAAAAAATTAAAACCTTTCATAAACCCTGCACATATCAACTCCATTAATTTTGATCATTTTAGACCGTAAAGGAAAATAATAACTTTATTGTCCACAGAAGCAATCAATAAATTAGATTTCAAAATCTCCACCATGGCCAAGAACAAAGAGTTGTCCAAGGATGTCAGGCACAAGATTGTAGGGTGACACAAGGCTAGAATAGACTATCTTGGTAAGAAAGTGACAAAAGCTGTTGTTATCATTCTCAAATGGAACAAAACAACATAATATCAATGATCTCAAGTCAACAGGAACTCTAGACAATAAGAAATAAATTAGTAGCACATTTCAAAGTAAATGACTGAACAGCATGCTCTGGGGTTGTTTTACTGCTAAGGGGACTGGACAACCTCATTGCATCAAGGGTACAATGTATGGGGCCATGTTACATAAAATCTTGGGTAAGAACCTTATTTCCCCAGCTAGGGCATTAAAAAATTGGTTGTGAATGGATAGTCCAGGATAAAAATGATCCAAAACACACAGCCAAGACAGCCAAGAAGTAACTTAAGCAGAAGCACATTAAGCTCCTGGAGTGGTCTAGCCAGTCTTAAGATCATAATTGTGTGTCCCTCTGTGATTAACAGGCAATTTATCCAGGGTGTACCCTTCCTGCCTTTTGCCCCTTAAGGCTCCATCAGACACCTGTGACCCTGATTTAGGGAAAAAGTGGGATAAAGGATAAATTAATGAATAAGTGTTTTTATCCTAATATAAAGATTGTTTTACACCTGAAATAAACAGTTTTTTTGTGTTAATTAATATTGTATAAATTACTGGAAAATACACTTGGAATGGAGGACAAGGTATATTTCATTTAATAGCCTTCACATGAACTGTTACTCTCTAGATGTGACAGAACTTTCATCTTTTTGTTTCAGATATCTATGGATACAATAAACACAGAGAAATGGCACAATTCACTGTGGATAATCACCTTAACAACTGTAGGAAAACAGAAGATACCGTCTTTACTGGCACTTGATCTTGGACTAGACATGGTGTCTGTTGCCACTGAATGGAAATTTGGGGGAAGCCTGCTCATGCATGACAGAAGCATCAACTTCCCCCAGGTAAGGAATTTTTGTGATTTTTTAATATTGCTGGTTTACATTGTTTCAACATGAGCACTTTGTCTCTGTGACAATATTTTTACAAATATTTAGCAAAAAATGTTATTATAAACTGTCATCTTTTGGTAAAAGCTTGTATCTGGTTTGCCACAGCTTTCTGTTTTGAGAGTTGTTTTCTGTTTGTAACAGTCAGTAATCTTTTAAACATTACAAGTATTTTTGGGACAAAAATCTTGGTACATTTCTTTTTCTGTAGCATAGAAGCTGTGTTTTCATCTTATTGAATCAGAAAGAGCAGAATAAAGAGTTTGATAAAAGATTGATTATTATTATTAGCTGCTACATCATAAAGGATACAAGGAAACTTCAACTGCAGAAACTGTAATTTTGTAAATATTTTTACAACTGAACATCATATTTCAGATGTGGTCTCACTCTTTCTCCTATAATAATACCCACACTTCTGGAAAGACCACAAGATTGTATCATGTGACGGTGTGAATTTGTGTTAATTCATTTCCAATACTATGAGTGAGACCAGGCACTTATTTTGAGGTTTTGAGGTCTGGGGTTCAGTCAGGGTTCCAGTTAATCCCAAATTTGTTCAGTTTATAATGGTTGAGTCAGAATCAGGACAAATGTTTGGAAAACACAGCCTGCCTTCATGGAGATAAGGAGCTTTGTGCACATGGACATTGTCATACTAGAGCAGTTTGTGTCTCTTCATTTAGTAAAATACAGAGCTATTACGTAAAAAGCAAGGAAACATTTACATTTTAAATGTTCATAGCATTCTAAACCCTTAATACATTTTAAAATGCTAAAATGTACAGACAATTAATGGCCGTTGGGGTAATTTTATCTTTTTTTGAAATTCAGACAGTTCTTGCAGTGTGACCTCTCCTACAAGGACCTGCCAAATCAAGAACCAATAGGAACAAATTATGCATGGTACACAAAGAAAGAAAACTTATTAAAGGATGTCATGAGCAAAATGAACATGAGAGGGTTACTGTTACAAACCTCTTCAGTAATGTGTCAACTAGATTAGAATGAGTTCCCTTTTGCGTTTGTTTTCTCCTTGTTTTTACCTTCTAAGTGAGTTTTCCATGCTATAGTCACTTTATTTTATTTTTATTTTTAATTTCCTAACATATACACATACACAATCATGTATG
>JAOTQW010000022.1:6042947-6063804 GCA_026260075.1 Sisor rabdophorus
TGTGTGTGTGTGTGTGTGTGTGTGTGTGTGTGTGTGTGAGAGAGAGAGAGAGTATATATAAATACCTTTCAGGTGATGAAAGTGACTTTGGGTTGTGTTTTCTCTTATCCCACCCCTGCTAGTGGATTATTTTCCTAAAATAGCATGTGCTGTTTTGGTGAAAAATCTTTGGAGATGCTCTTGATGTAGCATCTCATGTGTAGGCCAGAGAAAGCAGACATTTTTTGCCACAAGGTGTTGACACTAAGCTAGCCCACCAATGTCACTGCCAGTAGTCTGTGTGAAGCAGCTGAGGCCACTGTAGTGATACAGCTGATTACTTGACACTTCTATTTATGGTATAGCAAAATGAGGTGGATAGATCTGTTTTTGAAGAGAGGCGATGACACTACCATTTATTGTTTGTCTTTAAGTTATACAGAATGATACATTTATTGATAACAAATCTCTAAATGTTTTGATAGATTGTAAGTGCTTTAAAGTTGCGTTAGAAAAGTTTTCATACATTTATAAAAGTAATTAGGTCTTCACCACTAGTGGTTTATATGCCCCCAGAGGTTCATGATGGAATCACAGTGTGTTTGTAAGATGAAAAAGTTAGATACTTCACAAAAAGAATCTGCAGACTGGCTTTTTAAGATTAGCTAATCTGTTAAAGTGATAAAATAAACGACATTTCAGGTCTTTGATCTTTTCACTATAAGGGTACAAGATTTCTTGCTTGATTATAAGCAGGTGTTGCGTAATAACTTATGCAGGTTTGGCACACAGAGCAAAGCCCTTATTCTTAAGCACTAAATGTTCTATAGCACCTGAAATACCTCTAGAGTCACAATGAACTTTAACACCCATCCCAGAAGAACTGAAACTGTTAAAACAAAACGAGCAAATACATTAACATGAACGTTTTCAAGGAAGTGCTAGTAGATAAGGTGTTGCACTGCTACTGGAAAATTGGCTTTTGATTCCCAAACACTACCATGTTGCTGGGTCCCTAAGCAAGGTCCTTACCTACTGATTGCACAGTTGTGTAAAAGAGATAAATGTATGTTGCTCTGGATAAGGATGTCTACCAAATGCTGTAAATAAAAATAAACATTTCTAACATTAAGCAAATGCCCCTATCCAGAGCAATTTAATATAAAAAAAATTCTATTATATGTGTGAGCTAGAAGTTTTTAATTCTTTGCTTATTTACAGTTTATATTAAGCACCGTAGAAAGAACCCAAGCCAGAAATCAAACTCTGGTTGCCAACTTGCAAATGTTGGTGTCAGCACCTTAACCCACTACATCACAGCACTTGAGTTGATCTTGGGTTGATCTACATTTTTATATTTTTTAACCCAATATTTCAGTTAAAATGTTGCTCCCTTTTTCCTGTTTCATAGAGTTGCAGCTTTGTATTCATAAGATTTACTTAGACATTTGTTTATCTCTTAAACTTTAACTGAGCAGTTCAGGGACTTGCTTAAAGGCCCAGATGTGGCAGCTCTGGGTTCTTAATTCAAACCTTCCGAACAGTAAACCAAAACTTACATGCTGGGCTGCTGCTTCTGCTGCCCTTTTACAACCTTCTCTCCTCCAGAAAGACTTTCCACTAGATTGTGCTGTGTGGCTGTAGGGGATTTGTGTTCATTCGGCTACAAGAACATTAGCAAGATCATTTCTTGTTGTTGTGAGAGGGAGGAGATCCTGGAGTTCAGCCTGCGTTCCAGTTCATCCCAAAGGTTTTCAGTGGGGTTGAGGTCAGGTCTCTGTACAGGACATCAGAGTTCTTTCAAAACCAACTTTTCAAACCATGTCTTATTAGGGCTTGTTGTGTATACAGGGACATTGAGATGCTGGAATAGTGTTTGAGTTCTTGTGAAGGAGGAAATTGTAGTGCTGCAGTACACAAAGACATTCTAGACAGTTGTAGCAGTATCAATTTTTGGCAACTGTTTTGGGACACGTTCTAAAATGTACCATTCTGGATATCTTTAATTTACTCACTAACTACTGTATTTGCCTATCATTTGTATTCATTGGGATAAACTAAAGAACCATTTCCAGGTGTGATGTGATGTATATATATATATATATATATTTAGTATAATTTAGTATAATATGGTAATGTATTTATTACAATAAAAAGTTGTACATTTTTAAGTGTGTACAAAAAATGGATTAAACTCGTACACACACAAACACGTTTTCCTCCGTGTTCCTTTTTTCTCCAGGCGGCAGTGTGATTTGTGAACGCGCGCGGCGCTACACATCACTCGCTCTTACACACTTACACACACACACACACACACGCACACGGATTGAGGCTCAGGAGTAAGAGAGACTGCTATGGGAAGGTGGAGAACGGAGTGTTTCCTTTGTTATTTCTGAAAGTCTGAGACTCGCACCTATGACACGCTTCGCATGTAGCCGCACGTCGCCGCGCTGTTCCCGATGCGCTCCAAAACGCGAAGTGATTTCGCACAGGTACAGTTATGGAGCACTTCTTCTTCTTCCTCCTGTTCTTCTATCTGTTTTTGGAGGTAGCGAAAGAGAGATGGGGAAATGCTTTGTGGGTTTTATACAAGGTGCTACGTTTTTTGGTCGACGGTTTGTGGATCGCGTAACGCTTTGCGCGGTGTTTTTAGACGCGTCGGATGAAGTGTTGTAAAGTTGCACACTAGTCGCTTGACTGCGGAAGGGCCTGGCTCTCTCTCTCTCTCTCTCTCTCTCTCTCTCTCTCTCTCTCTGTGTGTTAGTGTTACTCCTCCTCCCCTCCCCCACTAGTTACTGTGCTGTGGAGACTCCGAGGCCAAAGACATGAATGCAGTGAATGTGGGGCTCACTTCAAAGCGCCTGGGAGCTGGGAGGGGAGAGCGGGGAGTGCTGTAATGTCGTCGGGGGAAAGAGCACCAAAGTATCTGGAGTCTTTAAAGGAAAGAAAAATAATAAAAACCCCGGACGCTGTCCGTGTCTATCACGCACATCGCTCCGGATATGGACTCGTCGGCGAAGTCTTAGCTTTACATTTAGCTTTACGCGTGTTTAACGACGCCGCGTCCACTTCTACTCCAGAATCCGAAAAAGACTTGTATCAAGTTAACAAGCTAGCTAGCTAGCCAACCGTGTTAGCTGGGTAGCCGCATTAGCAAGCGCGGTATAGCGCTTGAATGCTTGTTATACTAGTTTGAAACAGAAAGAGGAAGCACAGTAGGTTTGTTTTTTTTATTTTTTTATATTTTTTATTTATTACCTTACTTAAAAAGTAAAGATGAGATTAAAAGGCGCAGCTAGCGTGTTGTGTCTGTGGTTCACCTAAGCTAGCAGGCTGGCTAGTTTAGCACCTGAAATTCAAACACTTATTGTTCGGACAGTTATAATCGTGCTTCGAGCTCGAAAGGTGTGTAATTCTTTTTTTTTAAATATAATTTTTCAATAAAAATATAAATGCCACGAAATTCTATACATTACAACACGGGTTTTTGGTGTAAGGCTGGATTATTTAAGGAAAGCATATTGTTTATGTCGGGAAGTTTTATTGTTTTTTATATGCCAAGTGGAGTTTTTTTGGAACAGATCTGACTTAAAAGGACCGTATAGTTGGTTAAATATCTGATCAAATAAGACTCTTTGTACGATTGCTTAGAAATCAGACTGAATCATACTGATCTAACCGTCCTGATGTGTCTGAAAACTTTAAATAAGATCAGTTCGATTCAAGCCATATGGATGTCTGTGGATCTAAACTTGCTTTGGGTGTAGAAAAAAAACACTTTAAATAGTTTAACTCATAATATAATTCGCAATCCTTCTGATTTTACATTTTTGTTTTCTGATTGCTCTGGATGTGACAAGAAAAATATCCAGGCTCCTAAAAATAAGAAACGTGACTCGAGCTGAATACATTCAGATAAGAACCGATGTTTGATCTCTTGCATTTTTTAAAAAGTCTTCTGATGATTAAGTGCTTTTGTATAACCGCCTGGTTAAAAATAGGCTTCCTGATAATTGTTTTTTCCCCTCTGTCTTTCCAGGTCTTATCTCTTATATTTTTGTTGAATAGAGACACCGTGCTGCACTCATGTTTTATTTTCACAAAGTTTTTTCCATAATATTGTCTTTTAAGCTTTTGTTTTTGTTTTTTTTCTTCTTTTTTTCAGGAGAAATCATTTAACAGTGGCATTAAAGGAAATCTGGGCCTGATTGTTCCCGAGCATAGGCTGAGCCGGGAACGGGTGCATGGACGTAAGGATGAGCGTGAAAGGAAAAACGTACCTGGCAGACATTGGGGGCAGCTTCACTGAGGATGCGCCCCGTCCCCCTGTCCCGGGTGAAGAGGGCGAACTGGTGTCTGGCGACGTACGCCCGTACAGCTTGGGTTTCTACTCTATTAAGAGCGAGAGCTTACGGTGTGAAGCATCTATAGCCACACCAAGACGGCCTGACTTGGACCTGGGCTATGAACCCGAGGGCAGCGCCTCGCCTACGCCGCCTTATCTGAAATGGGCAGAATCGCTGCATTCGTTGTTGGATGACCAGGATGGAATTCATTTGTTTCGCACCTTCCTTAAACAAGAGGATTGTGCTGATGTGCTGGATTTCTGGTTTGCCTGCAGCGGCTTCCGTAAACAAGATGCTGGTGAGGGCAACGAGGAGAAAAAGCTGAAGTTGGCAAAGGCCATCTACAAGAAATACATCCTGGACAGCAATGGCATCGTGTCTCGCCAAATTAAGCCGGCCACCAAGAGCTTCATTAAGGACTGTGTGATGAAGCTGCACATTGACCCGGCCATGTTCGACCAGGCTCAAACGGAGATTCAAACCGTGATTGAAGAGAACACATACCCTCTTTTTCTCAAATCTGACATTTATTTGGAATACACCAGGACTGGTGGAGAGAGCCCTAAGCTGTACAGCGATCAGAGCTCTGTGTCAGGGAACGGCAATGTGCTGCCCGGCTACTTACCAACGCTGAACGAGGACGAAGAGTGGAGGTGCGAGCAAGAGGTTGAGGAAAACGGCGAAAGCGACCCAACTCCCAGCAAGCGCCTCACCCAGAAGCTTCTCTTGGAGACAGCACCTCAAAGGGCAGCTAACAGCAAGCGATACCAGGACAACCGTGAGTATAGGTAAGCAGGCGGGCTTTTAGCTCTTCAGGTTCTTTTTTCACTAGCTTGTCAATTATCAACATACAGTGAGAGCCACAATCCTGGCAGTTTTATTCACAAACCTGATAATGAAGTCAAGGGCACAGTGTAATTTTTAAGACTGCTTGCTCACTCTGTGGTTTTATCATGTATTTGATAGGCACCAGTGGTACTTTTAAAAAAAGGATAAGCCCAGCTTAGATATCCTGCTTTCTCCCTCATCACCAGTAACAAAAGGAATCTCATGGAATGAAAAGTGGCATTAAATACAACCCTTCCAAATAGATATGATATATTCAAAATGCTTAGGATTCTGTGGAATCATGTAAACTCTGTGTTTAACAGGATAAGGGAAAGATAATAGTGATGACTGTAAGGATCCAGGTCTGCGAAAGTGTGCGTGTTATTGGTAGTTGTGTACAAGCTGGCCATAATGACTGTAAATCAGTACTGTGGATAAATTTTCAAAAGGAATAGTTTTTTTGTAAGTTGTCTATTCCTCGACATGTAAGTAAATGGGCATGGCTAGTGCAAAGGCTCAAAAAAAAGAAGCTAGACCAACAATTCGGGGTTACTGCGTCTTTCATTCAGGCTACCAAAATCTCTGCCCTGACTGTTGGGCTTTTTCATGTCTATCTCTTTCCGTGGTGAGTGCCCAAACTTGAACTAGTGGTTAAGGTGTTGGACTGATACCAGAAAGACCACCAAGCCAACACTGTGGGTTCCTGAGCAAGGCCCTTAACCTTCAATTGCTCAGTTGTAAGTCGCTCTGGATAAGAGCGTCTGCCAAATGTTGTAAATGTAAATGTTTACAGCCTTGCAAAGATCATCAAATAGCATGTGATTAAATTCTAATTTTGATTCTACTTGAGGTAGAATTTAATTTAAATTGCAAGTTTAGCTTAGGTTTTCCTTTCACATAGCAGTGTTAACTTGCTTAACTGCACGGGAAAGTGAGTTTAACACACGATAAAATATGAAAACTAACCGGAATATCTATGTACATATTTATATTTTGGGACAATGGAATTTGTTGTTATAGTAAAATTAATTCAATTTCATGCATCATTTACTAAAATTAATGAACGTCGTCATTTTCATTTTAGTTTATTTCTAGGATATTTTTGATTTAAATTAATATCATTATTCATTCATTTATCTTTCATACCCACTTACTCTCTAACTCAGGGTTACAGGCGTCTGCTGGAGCCTATCCCAGTGCACATATTGTGAAAGGCAGGGGTATACCATGGACAAGTCGCAAGTCCATCGCAAGGCCAAACATAGACCAACAACCACAAACGTAGGCAATTTTTAGAATCACTAATCAACCTAATGTACGTGTTTTTGGACTGTGAGAGAAAACCGGAGTAAACCGCAGGCACAAGGAGAACATGCAAACTGTGCAGAATTTTGGTCATACTGCCCACCCCTTGGCAGTGCTTTGTCCACTGATCTCGAACTCGTCTCTTTAATCTACCCTATTAAAATTGCTCACCAGCGCCCAGTAGTACAAAACAACATATAACCTTTAGAACATCTCAAGAAACCAAAATGTTCTGCTGCCTAAAGCAATCGTCTGCTTAGGATTAGGAAAGCGTGTCTGCCAGTTTTTAAGTGTTTAAGTGTCAATCCGTCAAAAGGAAACAGCGCTAACATTTTTCTCTATGTCCAGCTCTATTAACCTTCTAGTGGACTACCTGCCCATAAGGGCATCCCTGCAGTAGCTGAGTTGCATTGATTGCTCTTCAGCCTGTTGTGAATGCATGCAGATGGGTGCTTTTTGTGTTCTTTCTGCCCAGGTGTGTTATGAATGGCAGCCTGTTATTCCAGAATAAAGGTTTCCCGTAGAATAGCTTGACGTGTATTCCCTTTCGGCAGAGCGAACCGGGTTTACCGCTGGGGGAGAAAAGGAAAATGTGTCAAGTTAAGGCGTGTGTGTGTAATAGAGTGTCTAGGAAGGAGATATATGCAGCCATTTTCCATAATGTGTGTGTATATGTGTGTGTGTGTGTGGCCTGCAGATTTGTAAACAGTTGAGTTTGTGTGTCTCCATTCCACACGTTTTTTCCCCATGCTTAAATCTTTTTCATTACAAACCTTTTGCTTCAACTTAACAAAATGAGGTCTTCAGCTAAAAGTTGTGTGAGAGCTGTGCAGGACTACTCCTACAGATAATATGGAACAGCTCTACAAAATAACAGAGCTTGAGGAGAGAAAAACCTTAACATTTATGTAACTGTTCAAGATCTAATTTGTATAACAGGAAAAAAACCAAGACAATAAATTTTATTTTTATGCTCTCTTCTGAGTAAACATCCCTTTTTAACTTTCCAAAAACTGCACTTCTATATCTTGTATAGTCAAATATAGATTTGTAGGGCTGTGTGAAAATATTAATTCATCGAATTGTAATATCATTGTAATATACATTTTTAAAAAGCTAAATAAAATGCAAAAGTAATAGCAAGAGTAAGCAAGCCAGAAAGAAGAATGATGTCTGTTCAGTGGGGGTTAATACCAGGTTAATGCTCTGCCTTACATGCGGTACTAACTTTGCCTATCTCTGTGTTACTTAATGCATGGAACGGATCATCAACTTGCTACGTGATTTAGTGATATTAAGCTAACTATTGCATTGTGCATTCGATAGTGATTTGATATTTTAACTTACATTTTTATAGAATTTTGTCTGCTGAGTAATTTAAATCCTCATGCTAGATTCTAGTGCTAGTGCATGCTAGTTGGTACACAGCATGGTCTTTTTTGCTATTTGGTTGTTCTTTTCTTTATTTAAATTATAAGTATTGATCTGTGGTAGCGCTGTGGCATGTTGGTTAGCTAGGTTGCCTCACAGCAGAAAGTTTGCATATTTTTGTAGGGTTTACTCTGGGTACTCCAGTTTTCTCCCACAGTCCAAAAACATGTACATTGGGTTGCTTGGTTATTTCTTAATTGCTTCTTAGAAGTTAGTGTGTGTGTGCGTGTGTGTGGTTTGTCTATATGTGGCCCTGTGATGGACTGGACAGGTTGCCAGGGTGTACAGGGGTACTTATGCGCTGCAATAGGCTCCAGCAAGAGCCCGGTGACCTGAGTTGGGGAATAAGCGGGTATAGAGAAGAATAAAAAGTACTGCAATGTATCGTGATGTACTGTATTGAGACTCTTGTATACGTGATGTATAACGAGACCTAGATCATTTTCAGCCCTAGTCATTTGCTATAATTTTTCATATTTTTGCTGTTTTCTGAGTTCAGATCATGAAAGGATAAACGAGGGCTTGCTAGCCTTCCAAGTGCTGTTATGTCTTCCATTCGAGCTACGGAATTGTATCCCTACCCTGGCGAAATGGTTGAAGTTTCTTTACAATATTGCATAAGTCTTTTATTTTTCAGGCTACCAAAACACTAAAGAGTGTGAGAGTCTGAGTCAAACCTGAGACACTGCACCGCACTGCGCCGACCAAATTTGCTATTTTATGGAAAAAAAATTCCACAGTATACATTTATTGTTTTGTACACAAAGTTTTATATTAGTAAAATTTATTTCACAATATCTGTTAAGTTATAAACTCGCTGGTTCATCAGTATATCTTGTATTAAAAAAATCATCGCCGGTGTTAGTAACTGTTGATTTCTCATTCAGGTCATGCTTATACTTCCCTAAAATGTCTATGAACACAGTTCTGTCTCTGCTATCTGAAAATGTAACCTAAGTCGGATCAAGAGGATAGGGTAATGTTTCTAATCTCTGAGGATGTTCGCGTCATATGTAGAATGCAACTGAATGCCCCGAGGATACTATTTCCTTTATATCAGCTTTGGATGTTTTTTTTGGTGAAACAATAACATACTTTGTAAATATATTCTATGGCCTCTGAACACCTGTACATTTTAACTGTTAAGTAATGAGTATTTAAAGTTTATTTGCCTGGGAGTCATGGGGGTCCACTGGGATGTATTAAAAAATAGATATAACCAACACTAGTTTAAATACATCCCTCTGTGTTTAAATATTCAATGTTGCCTATTGAAATTTACTTGGTCTACATAGAGCCTCAGTCGGCATGCGATTATCTATATTAAAAAAAACAAGCTTTTGGCACTAAATCAAGGGTATTCAACTGAAATGTCTTAACTCAAAGGTCCAGGAGATCATAACATATAACTGTGTGATGTGTATTTAACTAGCCTAGTAGTTGTATCAAAAGCTTAATGTGATAATGACTCTAAAATCAAATGCATTTAGTACAATTCAAAAATGTTTTGACTATTCGCAACTACAACCGCATTGTCATGTACATGGAATTAAGCATGTATTAATGACTGTAGATATGTATAATGTTCTGTCAATAAATCAATAAAAGCAGGGTTGCATTTAAAAATAAATGTGTATATTAAATGAAGTTCTTAGCATCAGAAAAATACATTTGGATCCTGGTTTACTGGTCATACTGGGCTGAGATTTGAGTGGGTATGTTTTAAAATCGCTAGGTTTTGTCTCATGAAGGAGTTGGACATTTGCATTTATTATAAGTGTACTGTTTACTGAACATATGGGACACACTAGTTTAGTGTTTCAAGTAGGAGGTTTAAGGAGAAATAAGTCTGGACATTCTGGATTAAATGCCCTATTTTTTTCTGTTCACTTTTCTTTTTATTTTGGAGACTGCCATTTGTATCTTATTTTTTTTTTCTCTCTCTCACAACATTTCTTTGCCTTATTCTGTGTCACTCGCCCTCTTTCTCCATGTCACTCATCATATTTATCAACTTTCTTTAGTGCAGTCCTGTGTATCTCTTTGTTTTCTATATGGATTGCTAACTATCTTCTGCCATCTTTTTTTTTAATGTTGAACTTGCCTTTAACCCTTACATCTATCTGCACTGTATAGTCGCAATGTTCACAACCTGGAATGCACGGATTGTTTGAGTAACATTACGCTGAGCGGCTTACTCGCAAGCAATTGGTCTGTGCCAACACTACCGTAAAGACTTCAAAAGCTGTGCTGGTTCAAACAAAAATGCCCTGTCTGGTTTTAAAATAACAACTTTTGGTTTTGGTCTGGGTCTGTATGAGACTGCTTGAGGGTCCTGACCACCGTCCGCCTGTTAGTTACCTATGCACTTAATCGTTGGCAGCAGCTGCGGGTGCCTCAGGCTTTTCAAGATTTACTCTCTATTAAAGGTTTATGGTTTGCTGATTGTCTTGCGCCAAAGACAATCTTTGTCGGCCTAAAACTTATAAAAAAAAAAACTTTTTAAATTATAATTTAAAGTGTTAAATCGCTCATTTATTGCAAACCATTGCAATATTCATATAAAATAGGGTAGCACAATATCTCAATTGTGCATTATATTACAAATTGAGAGGAACATGCAGAGAAGACATTTAAAAATCATACTTTCATACGCTTATTTATTTATTTTTATTTATTTAAACCCACTAAACCACAGTGCCGGCCTTACTTTCCTGTATTTTAGCAATAAAAAATTTAAATAAATGTCAAAAAATAACTTGACTCTAAATTTTAATTCATCGAAATGTTTTTGTGTAACAGCCTGCAAGAGTTTCCACATTTGAACTATTGGGATTGGTGTAGTTTTTTTAAGGTTCCTCAGTAGGTTTGTCAATCTGCAAGATTTTACAAAATGCTATACAGTTTCGCTTGAAAATGTGACAAACAAGGATTTTGACTCCTCTGTGGCAACTTGCATAAAACTTTGAGTTCATACAAGATATAAAAAGAAAATTACTCTAGGGTTGTGCATGAATAGTTGAAAATTATGAAATCTCTAGTTGCAGTGAAATAAAAACGCTATTTGAATTTTGCCATGTTGCCTTGCTGAAAAGAGCTGGAGATTTCCCTCCAAGCAAGCTGAAATGAATACTCGGCTCCTAGCAAAAATGTTAAGAGATATGGTCCCTTTCAGTTTTTCGAGGGAGAAAGATTTAAGCGTGTGCGGGGGGTCGGTTCTGGTGTTAAGATAGATAACTGACACATCTGGGTCTGATTCCCATAACCACAAATTGTTACTGGTTTTAGTAAACATTGTCTACAATCTGTAGGTAAATTATCACATTTATTAATGCATAGAAATTAAAGTGCTACACTTTTTGCTTTGCTTATTTTTTATTTTTCCTTTAATAAACCTGCTGTTGGCAAATGGGATGCTATAGAATAAAAGGCATGCAATTTTTTTTTCTTTACGCAAAACATATTTTTTCAGTAGTTTCCAAGTGTTTCTCCCAGTGGCCTGAGACGCTTTGAAGATTTCAAGTGTGCTGCCCAGGCAGCCCTCCTTGAATAATTTCCAAACGAGACCCTGATTGATTTTTATCCGAAACTGAGTGTTTATACTGATACGCTATGTGGATTTTATGAGCTGCTATTGGTTAAGATTTGAACAGTGTGGCAAGTAGCTTGATGTTGCTGAAGGCAGGATGGCATCTCCTCACAGGCTTTGTAAATATTGACATGCCTGCTGCTGGAATCATTAGAAGGCTGTTGGTGAGGCCGGAAACTAGGAATAATCACTGAAGGCTGCAGTAAACTCTGCTTCTGCTCTCTTCACCTGCTCTCCTTTTTCACCCAGGTCATAGTCTTATCACAAATTCTTTTAATGTCTACCGTCCACACTGCATGCGGAAGAAACTACTGTTCTGGAATCAAGACCTGATTTTAGATAAATAATTAAAAAACCTACAGGACATCCCAGGGCGGTTCACTCGTAAGGTCGTTTTACTAAGTATTGCATTTAGTTATAGTGGGAATTACGGTAATTTTGGGGTCATGTTCGACTGAAAAATACCACACTTTAGTAAAACTATTATTCTTCTACTTAGACTACTTAGAACTAAGAGATATCAAATCTTGACCGAACACTGCAGATAGTAAATTATTGCCGAGAATGTCACAATTTTAGTCGCGCTAAGCCGCAAACTAAAGCCGCTCCCGGAATGCTGCAAATCTTAACAAATGCAGAGAGACCATTAATTAAATCACTTTAATTAACTTCTATTTTTTAACAAATAACATTTACTGTAGAAAAAAAACCCAAACTGGTATAATTATGCAGTCATTAATTTATCAATTAACCATTAAATCAGTGGTTCCCAAGTTAGGGGTGATGTTTTAATAGGATGGCAGGTGTGGAAAGGCTAAGTGTAAAGTCAGTTGATATTTCTAAGGATATGGTCAAGTTTTCTAAATGTAAAACATTCAAAATATATGTGCCAGAAATGTATATGCAGCATGCTGGACTGGCTCTTCCTTTATCTGTGCGGTGTGACATTTCCCTTCAATATATATAATATAGAGCTGAGTTGTTTTTGGTCCTTGCAAACGCTTTACTCGTGTATCTTTTAACTTATGTAACGCTTTAAACTTTAGTTAATGTGGCAACAGGAAATTTCTTGTTCTGTTAAAAGGTTTGCATTAAACCAACAAACACTTCAAATATGGGCAACGTTTGTAAAATATATTGTACGCAGATGCACTTTCACAAAATCACACTAATTATTTAATCAGAACTTTTTCGCATTATATTTTGCATAAAAAACTAGCAGCTAAAGTCTTACCTTTGCAACTTTTTTGCAGTTTTTTTAGAATGTCTTAGCCTTTTACACTCCATTAAAAGCTCAACTCATGGCTCATGATGCATAAACAATTTAATCAGAATTTTATATTTTTTTAATTCCCTCTTTGTTTAATATTTTTTCAACTGATGTGAAAATTGTAAGGATGCAATTAAACAAATTGAGGTCTGAAAACATCCAGTTAAAGTCTCGTGATAGTTTGTTGGGTTCACTCCCAACATGTAAGGTTATATTGCATTTTATAACTGTTAAAATGCAATAGAATACTGAATAAATAAAATCATTTTATTAAAAAATATTATTTAAAAAAATTATTTTGCCATGGAAATTGTATGTATTGGAGCAAAAAATTGCCTATTATTTTTTTGTAAAGCATATTGTAATTGAGACAAAATAATTAAATTACAGTTAGTGTAAATATCTGGTACTAAATGAACAAAAAATTATTTTTGACCGCATTTAAAGTACAAAGGAACCATTGCTTACTGACTGTGGAGAAGGCTGGCATGTAAAAAAAGGTGTTTATTGCATTTCTATTCATGCCCAGATTCAGGGAAAATAACTGGAAAGCAAGTACAGCTAAGAAGATTCCTGAAGACAGCAGCTAAGATAAAAGTGCAGGAAGTGTTACGATGAAAGTGTTCTGATAATGGTGCAGACCTTATCTCTTAGATAGATGATCTTATTAAATATTGATTATTTTTCATTATTGTCAAATTTGCAGGATGAATAAAACTGATAAAACCGAGTTAGATTTCTTGAAAGGGTCTGCACAGCTTATAGATTGGTTCAGATGAAAGAGAGATCACGCTATTGTACTTAAAGAGGATGTGGTCAAGAAACTGCCACATTTGTCTCTGTGAGAGGAACAGCAGAGTGAGGGGCAGCTGATATTCTCTTGAGACTTGAATAGCAAAAAATAAAGATGGTCATGAAAAATGTATCTCCGTTGTTCTAAAGGTTGAACAGACTACAAATCGGATATGGCTTTGTGTTTTGTTTGATCTGAAAACCTTTGTTGTGGTTGGCTAGTTCTCAGTTCCAGTTGGCTAAAGTAGAATGTATAAAGTTCATATACAGCTCATAGTTGGTATTGTGTAAGATCTTATGTAAATCTTACAAATTTATGAATAAAATATTTAGTTACTTTGCATGAATTTCCACCAAGGCCGATCAAAGTTACAGATGAGTTTGCTATACGTCCTAGGACTGACCTATGAATCGGAATTATGCTTGATTTTAGCTAATATAGCAACATTTCCATTTACAGCATTTGTCAGACTCTTATCCAGAGCGACATACATTTTTCTTTTTTATACAACTGAGCAATTAGAAGTTAAGGGCCTGATTGATAATTCCAGCAGTTGCAACGTGGTTGCTGGAAATCGAACACCAATCTTCTAATTAGTAGTCCAACACTCTAACCGCTGTGCTACCACTTCCTCATATAGACGTTGCACGTATTCGGTGCCATTGCCTTTCTTGTCTTTAAAATTGTTGCCATATGGTTGTACACACGTATCAATACCACCACAATCAGTGGAGGCAGTATAGCACAGTGTGATCCCAACTGAATAAACAAACCTTCAGGTTATATCCAGTCACATACCTATGTATTACTCTAGAATAGTCTATAAGCAACAAAATTTTATCGGATAATACACGTTGGCTTATTAAATGGGCTGCATAGCATTCATGGTTCATTCTGAGTGAATAATAGATATGAAATATCAGGCTTATGTTGCATGTTTCTTTTTGTGATTGGATCATTCTAAATAGCCATACCCCCTACTATACAGGATGTGCTTACAGGTTATTGGTTTTATTCTTCTATTATTTTTTTTTTTTTGCATTTATTTAGAGCTTTTATTATTTACAACTCTTTATAAAAATTCCCACAAGTCCAATCAGGATAAACTCCTCAACCAGAATTAAAAAAAACCCAACCCAGTTCAAATCTCAGTCTGGTTGATAGAGGGAATATTAACTTTTTCACAACCTGATTAAATAAAATTTCTTTTATAGAGCAAGACACTGCCTATGACTAATGCAAGTAAGCCATTTACAGGATTAAACACATGGTTAATGATCATTCACACAGTAACAGAAAAGCTGCATGTATGTAACCAAATTATTCATACTGGAAGCACCAGCACATGTAAATACCAGTTCAGAAAAAATAATGTCTCGTTAACAGTCAACTGGAATAAGCCTAATTTGGTTAGAAGTTATTCATAAATATTTAACATATTTAGCTACGATCCAAAATTGCTTTGTGCATGACTGACTGTAAAACTGTAGTGTTTTTTAAAACAAAACATCTATTATTTCTGTGCCATCTTGCAGACACGGGTCATGGCGGGAGCCTTTCAACCCTTACTACGTCAACACCGGGTACGCGCTGGCACCCGCCACCAGTGCCAATGACAGCGAGCAGCAGAGCATGTCCAGTGATGCAGACACCCTCTCCCTAACAGACAGCAGTGTGTAAGTACCCACAGATACACACACACACAGAGCCTCTTCACAGCACTAGCTTTTATCTCCTCGCTGCAGCTGCTCTGCTCATATACGTTTCCCCCACAAGAATCGTAATACCCCCTCATCAGTTATGTGGGGTGTTTGAAGCTGTGGTTGATCTTAGAGCAGGGTCTATAGCGCGTCTGTGGGTCCAGGCTTCCTCTGAGGTGGCACCCATCTGTTCATTACTTACCCTAGCAAAAAGCCTCAAAATGTCATTACTTATAGTAATTACAGAGCTGTACAGTTGAGCTGCAACTCGTCTCCCCTAGTCTGTAATTTGACTAAGGAACACATTGCTTTTTGTTTTCTAATTAAATTCTCTTAAAGTTTCTATTCTTAAGATTGTATGACGATTAAAAAATAATCACATCAGTTTACACATCCAATTTATTTTATTAAACCAGTAACCGATCAGTTACTTTACTGCAAACCACTGCCTTTGCCATTTTTCCCTTTAAGCCTTACTGCAAAACATATGCTATCATTTAGCTCTATTTCTGCTAGACTGGAAGTATGTTTCCATTTAGGGAGGTGAACAAGGACATAGATGTGCAGCCAGAGAAATGGATAAACCCGGGGTATGTGATAAGTTCAGAGATAGCGGCGTGGAGCCATGTTTAGAATGAACACGAGAGGCGGTCAGGCAAGATGGAAATGTGTGTTTAAAGTGGGTTAGATTAGAGGCAGTAGAGGTGTGGTGGTACCATTGTGGGGGTGGGCTCACAGAGCATCCCATATCCATTTAGCTTTAGAACTGGCAGGCTGCCACTTGCACACGCTCACCGTCTGCACCACAACCCTGCTGAATGTGACCGCCTGCTGAATTTGAATGTGCTCCTTGCATGATGTGTCTAACACACTTTGCTTTACTGTTTTGTATTCGACTGTGTGAGGCTTGACTGACACATACTTGCTGCTGTATATTATACACATTTATTCATAAGGTAATAATTCCAGATGTTTTCAGTGTACTCTACTGCATGTCTATGCCAAGGTGGCACTATGCTGTTAATTAATATTTCATTAAATAATTTAAAAACCATGTTTGTCTTCCAGAGATGGAGTCCCTCCCTATAGATACCGTAAACAGTCTCGACGTGAAATGCACGAAAGTGCCAAAGCTAATGGGCGAGTGCCACTACCTCATATTCCTGTAAGTACCCTTTGAACAAGATCCTGTTATTACTATTGTACCCTTTTGCCTCCTTTCTATACCATGCATAAGCACCTCTTTTTTTATTTTTGCCTTTCTGTACATCATCCACGGCATGTTGTTTTTTTCGTTTGACATTCTTTCTAACGCTTTTCTGCCTCCCCTGAAATGAATGTACATTCTTAAGATGCACAGCATTGTCTGAGAAGCTTTGATCATTTGCTAGTGAAAATAGTGAATTTGCTAGTGTGGAGGGATCGAGACAATGTTTGTATGGGAGCGAGAGTGCTGTCTGAATCATACTTTTAGACGGGCTTCCCTGCTGCAACAGCTACACCCTAATTGGAGCTTTCGAGACAGAGCTAACCCTGCATTTCCTCCCTTTGGGAGCTTTCACTCACTGCATAAAAAAACCCCAACAAAACAATAGGATGTTTGCAGGACATCTCGTGTTTTATCCTAACGTGTTAATCTGTTGTAGGGTTGTGTTCAAGTAATTAATTCAAGTAATTAGCTCCAGTGCCACATGTTGTTTTGTTAACTTTACTTTTTTAGTAACTGATAGATAATAGTGTTTATGCTATACATTAAAATATTCATGCATATTTTCAGTTTGAATGCCCAATTCCAGACTAATGACAAAAATGGATCTAGTTTTCTGAACATTCTATTCCAGATATAAGTCTCACTTTTCCTCTGCATAGGGACATATTGACTTTTCTCAGACACAAGGGTGTGATGTCCGCTGAGGTGTCCGTGCATGGCTGGGGGACATGGCAAAAATATAATCACCAATTTTTTTATATTTAATGTATTATGTATATTTCCAACAATGACTAAATCCACAAAATGTGAAGTTCCATTAGGTTTTTTAACCTATAGTTTATAAACAAAAACAAATTAAACATTTTCCCTTAAGAAATGTAGAAAACAAACAACAGAATATTTACATCTGGGCTAATAGCTGTTTGTTTGGTGTAATGAGTTAAGACTCGTGTTCCCAAACTGTCTAAACAGCATGTCTGAAAGGGCATGGCGTGCAAATGCAGCGGTCATTCGGTTTGTTTTTTGTAGCGTTTAACCCGTGTTGGTGCAGATTTCCTGATACAGTCTATATTCTGATCTAAGCTTTTGATAAGTTCATAGATGTTTAGCAACATACACTATATTGCCTGATGTTTGTGGTCAAAAAGCTCAATCCATATTTATTCACATTTATGCTACTTGATGCATTCAGCATTCCAGTTCATCCCAAAGAATGGGAGGTGTCAAGATCAGAACATTTTTTTTCTCTAACAACAACAAAGCACGTGATCATGGAGATTAGGGGCTTTGTGCTCAGTGTCATTGTCATGCTAGAACAGTGTTGGAGTCTCTTAGTTCCAGTAAAGAAATGTTGTAATGCTACAAAATAGAAAAACATTCTAGACAACTGTGTGCTTCCATATTTGTAAAAACAGTTTGGAGAGGAACCACATATGGATCTGATGGTCATGTGACCACAAAGTATTGGCAATATAGTTTTGATCTTAACAGCAAAAGAATTTTTTTAAGGGGTTAGCATGGTTGCTTTACAACAAAAAGGTCCTGGGGCTGAATCGTTGGGGTCTTTCTGTGCGGAGTTTACATGTTCTCCCCGCGCTTGCGTGGGTTTCCTCCGGTTTAAAGCCATTTAAGACTTGGAATATATATGCCAATATAAAAAGCCCTAATCAGATTTACCTTGTAATTCTGGCTGGAATCTGGCCAGCAACTGGCTGAGGCTCTACCTTTTGTTAATAGATTAATGATTTTTTTTGCCTATTGTTACTAAAAGATTTTAATTTATTTCAAGAAAGTAGACATATTGATCTTGTCGTATTATTCTTATACCCCCAGGGTTATGGTTCATATCTTGCTTTAAAAACTTGTGGAAAGTACTAAGCACACCTTCTTTTGGAAGTGCTTTCATGGTGTATGTTGTTGCTAAATAACCATCAGCTGTGGTCTTTTACAAATTTCACATAGGAAAATTGCTACAAAAATACTAAAATAAGAAAATTAAATAAAACCATCAAAACAATTTTAGAACACATAGTAATTATATAAAATGAGGAAATTACAATCAATATAACTTTTTGGTTCAATCTAAACATAAATAATCCAGGTATTTTTCACAATTCTGTATTACACGTAGACACTTGCTGTACGCGAAGATGGTCATGACTAATAGGATGATGTTGGAGGAATTGTTGCTGATAAATATGATAGTGCCGCTCCTTACAGTTTGTGCGATTTCTAATTAAAAATAAAAGTAAAACGCAAGCACATGTTCAAATGCAATTTTAGTACCACTATTTCCACAAAGCCTTATGTTTACGCATAACATTATAACTTAACTGTGGAAAATGCAAAAGAAATTAAAAGATTTTTTCCCCCTCTTTATGAGCAGGGCATGGATACTTTTTGGTAGCTTGTCTTGACTGAAAGATACAATCACCCCAGGATATCGGCCTAATGATTTTATAAACCCTGCATGCATACACACACGCTTATCATGATAGACTTCTTAAAACTCGTCTTTTAGCTTGCAACTATGATCAGCTAGACTGACCCCCAATAACCCTGTGGGATAAATTGCACGTACTTACCAATACTTTTGTGGGCGACAGTATTAATGTAGAGGCTGAAACATTCCCCCAGTGATAGCGCAGTTGGTTAATATGCTCCACAAGCACAGTAACAAAAGGCCTTAGTGTAACATCAAATTATTGTGTTGTCTTTGTAGTTTGACACTGTATGCATGGTTATCCAATTCTGGCATTAATTTCCAGCACATTGACATTCATTTCCTTGGGTTCCTATATTGTAGGGGTTTTTTACCTTTCTTTTTGTGAGAATGATATTAGTAAATTGATGGTTGTTTCTGTACAGCGCACAAACCGAATGCCAAAAGATATCCACGTGGAGCCCGAGAAGTTTGCAGCGGAGCTGATTTGCCGGCTGGAGGCAGTCCTGAGGGAGCGCGAAGCCCAGGAGAAACTAGAAGAGCGCCTCAAGAGGGTGCGGCTGGTAAGTGCACCTCTAAAAAGTCAAATTTCTGATGTGTATATCCATTTTATTTATTTAAAAGCTAAACTTCAGGAACAAAATGCAACAGGACCACGTCATGCATAGCCTTCTTACATTTTTTGTGTACAGTGTTGAGTTAAATCACCTGCGTGGGCTGTGGTGTTTGCTAGTCTGGCTATGAGTAATGAATTCATCTGAAGTGAGGCATGGCGTGAAAAAATCCATTGCACTGCACAAATCGGATTTTTTTTTTTCAATCCCACACAAAGCCTAGTGTTAAGTCTCTGTGAATTTGCATAGGTTGGTTGCCCATAAGTCGGCGGCTATCACGGACCAGTAGGTCTGTTATTAGGAGCTTGAAGAAGGAATCTCATTGTCTTTTTAATTGATATTCTTGCCACTTCCAAACTTGCTCTGAGATTGTTCTGCGCTTTAACTGAAAAAGCTTAGAAATTAGCAGATTTTTAAAAAAAGAAATTGCAATGCAACAAATAAATTCAACCCCTTCCCCCACCCCCAATTAGATTTAACTTGTAATTCTGGCTTGACACTGACCAGCAACTGGCTGAGGCTCTACCTTTTCTTAATAGATTCTTTTTGCCTATTATTACTAAAAGATTTTAATTTATTTATTATCAGCTGCAATTTCTCACACTTTGAGCCACAAGGGGAGCCATAGTTCTTGCAGCACTCAACCAAATTAAGTGAGTGAAGCGGCGTGTTTCAAAAGTTGGATCGTTGGGACCTTGATAGTTATCAAATTTTATTAGTTGTTAAAGAAATAATTTTAATCGGTCTTTGACAATTTATTGATTTTACAAAAACATTTAAAAAAGCAACTCAAAGCATTATACTAGATTTAGCTTTATTAACACTCTATAATATTTATATTTATTTATATTTATAATAATATTTTATTATCGATAGTTTTTAAAGAACTCTTTTTTGTTATCCGTCATTGAAGTTTATCTGTTTAGCAGCATGTGAATTCACTCATCTATGCTGTTGAGTTGTTGGTGTTGGGTTATTGAAGCATGTACGGAAAACCACAACGCCGCTTCACTCACTTACTCTGAAGGTACTACAGCGCCCCCTAGTGGCTAATATGTGTATATATGCAATGATCGTGGTAGAATTGACGATCACTATAAGGTAAAATTACTGTGATCATACACTAATTTCATAATTGTGACAATTAATCAACATCCATCTGCTGATCATGACAACCCTAATGAGGTTTTTTTTTCTGTATGATGCTTGACTCGGGAGCTCAAACTGATGGGCGGCGCAGTGGTTAGCACGGTCGCCTCACAACAAGAAGGTCCTGGGTTCGCATCCTGCGTGGGGTCTTTCTGTGCGAAGTTTGCATGTTCTCCCCGTGCTTGCATGGGTTTCCT
>JAOTQW010000022.1:6080934-6092717 GCA_026260075.1 Sisor rabdophorus
AGAGAGAGAGAGAGAGAGAAAGAGAGAGAGAGAGATGAAGCCAAGTACCTACAGACTGCAAAGGGGTCTTGATACCTGTTGTCTTTGTTGTTGTCGTTGGTATTCCTCCTCACTAGCAGCGAGGGCCTGAGCTAGGGCCAGATCCTCCTGCTCCTGAGGACTGTAACACAAACACAGACACACTTCATAACAGGCACACCTTCAAATTTGGCATTGTCTGATTAAGGACCGTCAATGTATTTACCTAAGAGTAGGTGTTGCTTGTCTTGCGGTTTCAGCCAATGACATCTCTAATGCCTGCTGGAGAGCCTGCTCCTCTGTCTAGAACCCAAAAAATTTTTCCTATGTACCAGCATTTTAAATTTAGTGGAGATTGAATATTTTAAAGAATAAACTACCAGTCCAGCCTGATAAGATGCAGATGAAGGTATTATATTGTGTGCTGGAGGGGGAGCCACAGAAGAGGCCGAATTCCTTTGTGCACTGTAGAGAATAAGAAAAACTTATTCCGGAAGAAATATAAGACAATCAAATAAAATTCAACAAGTCTTTTAAAAAATGTAAAGAAATATAACTTGCCTATTATTTTGAGCACGAGGTGCACGTCCACCAACAGTTGAGCTTCCTTTAACAGCCGAGACTGCGGCACTACTGGTGGAAGCACCCTGAGCTCTCATTAAAGCAGCATGTCTGAAAATTATTAAAACAGACGAATGAATATATGTATTACGTTATCTATACACCAAACAAATGTGGATACCTGACCAGTTAAGTTTCTAATTACTGACATAAATGAAATGAATGTTTATTGCTTATTGCCATACCAGCTTCAGTGGTGGCAAAACAAACAAAAAAAATCAAAAGACAGTTTATAAACAACACATAAAACACAGGTGTATGACAGCAAAAATACATTAGTAACTATATCTTATAAACTTTAAAACTTTTGACGGATGCACCTTCAAAATCAATTCCACCATATTTTCTCCTGATAAAAAAAACAAAACATCTTATGACAATAAAAAAAGGACATTGCAAAAGTATGTTTTTTCCATTGCAAAACTTGCATTTTGGAGGATCTTCACCTTAAATTAAATGGTGAATTAGCTGGTATGCCTGATACGGCATCTTGCACAAATACATTTTTCGTCTCTAGAGGAAATAGAAAAGAATAAATTGATTTTTTTTCCTACTGTTAGCTGAATTTCAAACAGTTTGTTATTTGCACCAATTCCATTCTGCTTGCCAATTTTCTGCAATGTACTCTTTTGTGGTTTTGCATCTAAAAGGTGGGATTTTAACTTTTTTACTCCTCCTGTAAGAGGCGTTTTGGGCACTTACAACAGATGACCATGTTTTATAGAGTTCAATTACTTCAATAAGGATGTTAATGATAGGAGGCTTTATCTTAATCCTTGTTGGCAAGATTTTGAGACTGTGTTCTCTAGATTTTCATGTTTTACAGATCCAACAATAAAGTCTGTGCTTCAGCTGTAAAATGTTTTGGTCTGGCATATAAACGCCATACTAAAATTGTCCAAAGACTATTTTTGCAGAAACAAGATTTGCATAAACAAGGTCCATTTTTTGACCCATCTGTCCTTATGACAGCAAATTATTCTTGGTGTGTATATGGGAGAGTATTTGCCTGCTTCTATTCGTCAGATCCAGATTGATGCAGAGGTTATTTCACTTTTACGGTGGAACTGGGAAGATAAAAGTCTGACCGTAGTATGGTTTAGATTTAGGGTTTTAATATGTGCCTGATAGGGTTGGGTCTGGCCTCAAACAAATGTGGAAATTAAGGTTGGAAGATTTTTCATTTTAACCGCATACTGGAGAGACAGACGTCCAACATGGAGAGAAGGTTTATTCGCGTCCACGTATAAGCTTTGCAGATGTGACATTCTGAAAGCCTGCTCCCTATTTTGGTTTGTGCATACACTTTAAAAAGATCCAGGGGTATTACACATTTCATTTGAGGGTGTTTTAAATGTTAGGGTCATTTCGTTGTCAAAGTTAAGTTCCAGGAATTTGGTTTCTTTCTTTTAATAGGTTCTCCATCAATATAGAACTCTGGATCTAGATGTAAAGAACAAAGGAGGCAAAAGTAAACACATACAGTTTTGGTTCTAGAGAGTTTGAATCCATTTTCAGTTGACTAGGTATTAATTTTGATAATGCATAGTTGTAGTTGCCTTTCAATTATATAAATATTTTTCCCACTAAGCATATACAAATACCATATAGACTGTGCATTATGTTTAATTTAATTGAGTTCTGACTCACTATTTATTTTGACCATAAATAGAGTGACTGAAAGGATACTGCCTTGAGTAACACCTTGTTGTTCTATCTTAGGGTCTGACATGGTGGTACCTATTTGGACTTGAGAGGATCTTTTTGACAGAAATTTTGAAATGAAGATGTACTCTAAATTCCATTTTATACAAATCTCTTAAAATGCCACATTTCCATACTATAAGCCTTTTCAAAGTCAAATAAAACTGCTACTACTTACTTCTTTTTAATAAATCCATTTAGTATAAATAAGATGATCTGTTGTGCATCTTATTCTTCTGAATCCACACTGGAAATCACTTTGGGTCACCAGACCCAAGTTTCCATAAAAGACGATCTTCTTTCCATGCTTTTAATAATAATGAAAATGATATTGCACTTTAATAGGTCAAACTGCTATATCATAAGAACGCTTTTAAGATATTTTAAAAGTTTCACTAAAGCGCTGGTTGTATGGCTCTGTATTTTTGGAAGGGAAATTTTGTTCTATATTTTTATGCTTAATTAATTTTGGGGGGAAAATCAAGATGATTGTTGTCAGCGTAAGAACTCTTTGCAATAGCTTCGGCAAGTATATTGGCTAAATCATATTTTTAACTTATCGAATTGCCATGGTCATGAATATGTTTATTTGAAGTCCTCATCTCCCTTTCATTTTTCAAACTGCATTCTATATTTTCTTTGGTGTTGTATTTATTGTTAAGCTAGCTACTAATTTGTTCCAGCTTTGCCATTTTGCTTCTCTTATGCATCTTTCTGCAAATCTCCATCCTGATGAGGTTTTTATATGTTGGTTGTTTCAGGGAAACCTTTTTCCGTGCTTAAATAAGTGGTCAAAAATTGTCATCAAACCATATATTTTGTCTTTTTTTCCCCGTTTTGTTGATGTTTTGGGAATTGATTCCTCTGCTATTTTGATTAAATTTTCCGTGAACCATTTAATTTGATCCTCTTTCTCTTGATGTTTTTTTAGCAAGTTACTAATCAAAGAGTTAGGAAAAGTACCAATTTGCTTTGCTAAGTTTCAAATTTTTGGATTTCTGTTGAGTAACTGTTGCTTAACAGGTAATAATTAGTGGAAAGTAATCACTCCCACAAAGGTCATTACAAACACCCAACAAGAAATCAGTCATGAATACAGGGTCACAAAGTTAGGTCAATGGCAGAGAAGGATCTATGTCCTGGATGTAAATAAGTGTATGAACCATCATTTTAAAGGTATTGATCATTTTCCATGATTAGCTTTTCTATTTTCTTTCCCCTTGTATCAAGTAGTTTTCCTTCCCCCAGAGGGTTGCGTACATTGTGTTAGGTCATGAAAATAAATGGACAGGGAATCAATAAAGAGCTCCCAAATCTTGCTGTGATACTTTAGATTTTGAGGGTATAAAAACAGATTTGTGCAAAGTTACTCTAACTGCCATCACTTGTAGATTTGTGTTTAGTTCAATACAGCTTTAAATGACTGTCTCTTATTCGTACTGATGTTCGATGGCGGTGAATATTTGGGCTGTATGCGTTTAGGGATGTAATGTTTAAAATATATGATTTGATGCTTTTTGCCTGCTGGCAAACTTTCCTTTTTTTCTGGGGCTGATGAGGTAGGGTCTGACTTCGGCTATTAATCAACATGGGTTTTTACTGTAAATAGTTCATAGTTGTGGCTTCTTAGCAGCTGCAAATGTTTTTTTCCCCAATTTAAAACTTTACTAGTTTTCAAGCTTTGAAATAGCCCACTAACTTTGCACATTTGATCTTCCCAATTTCTTTCTTTTTAATCTAGGACGGACAATTTTTAGATGTTCTGCACAGTAACTTTATTTAGATGTTTTATTGCATTGTTCTCCATGTTTTTCCTTCTTTGCAATAGAAACAAATAGGCTATTTTTACAATTAGTCGTTCCATGTCCAAACTTTTGACAACGGAAAAAATACCTCTTGGTTATATAAGTGTCGATGTCGACATTATCATACCTAACCCACTCAGGTGTTTCAAAGAGGTAAAGGTCTACAGGTTTCTGTATTTGAGATGACATTCAACAAGAATTATTCCATTTTTTTTTTAGAGATGCCTCTCTTCATAGCAAGCTTAGCGAGTGGCATTTTAGCCTGAAAAGATTCTAAAAGTATAAATCTATGTCAGTTTTTACTTTTGGGGGTTAAACTGAAATAATGTTCTAAATTGTATTCTAAGTCTTCATCCAATAACTTGCTTTTAGAATTTATTTGCCATTTTTATGTGATATTCATCTGTTCGTTCATCCAACCATCAACACAATCTATACCCTGTTATTTCTAATCAGGATCACAGGGATCTACAGGAGCCTATCCCAGTTTTCACTGGGTAAAAAGCAGGGGGTTAAACTGGACAGGTCACCCGTCCATCGGAGTGTCACACACGCACGCAAAAACGACCACACACACACTTAATTTAGCCTCCCTAAACATACATGTTTTAGAATGTAGAAGAAAACCGGAGACCACTGCAGGAAATAACATCATGCTGCCCTAATAATTTTTTTATATCCAATATTTTCAAGCCTAATTGTCCTCTAACACACGTGGATGAGAAGCTAGGTAGGATAGGTTCTCAAACAGCAGAGCATTCAATTCTCTAAGTACAATGCTCAATAATTATAACTAAGGAGAAACAAACTCAACCAGCTGTTAAATCATTTAGAAGACAGCCTTGATCCAGATGAAAAAGACAGTCACCTAGTGGTGCTACAGTCCAGATACTTATAGTACAGTAGGAAAATACTTAAGTCCTGCACATCATGCTTACTCCTCACCCACCTCAGAGCCCAACAGGGGGATGTACAGAGCTGTGGATATCCATAGATAGATGCCAAGAACATGCTTTACTTAATTGATCCTCAGCCAAAGCCTTCTGAATATTTTTAAATGTTTTAAGCTGTTCAAAAATCCAGGGCATTTCTTGAATAACCGGTTGAGTGGTTCCGTGTAAGTGAACTCAGAGCCAAAACACTGTGTTTAATTTGTAATAGCCACAACATATTACTTTCCACAAATACCAGGATCTCTTCATCCAACGACATGGGTCGCAACTCACACAGCTGAAACAAGTTGGCCCTTTTGTTTCTCACGCACAACAAGGGTGCTGAGGACCTATTCCACCTTTCAGTCCCCACAGGGGGCCTCACGGACATTAAAAATCAGATTTAACATAATGAGGAAGTGCACAAAACTCCTGTGTCTAATGGGGTTTCTCCCAAGGTTTTTTCCTTCTCTATTTTGTAATTTTGATGGCGTTGTGGTTCTTTGCCACAGTCACCTCTGGCTGGTTTAGTTGGGGACTTTAGTGTTTTGTCTCATTTGATTTAATAAAGCTGCTTTGATGCAATTTCAATGGTTAATCGCTACAAAAATACAAATTAGAGTTTAAGTCAAGTTGCTTAAGCTGCTGACAGTAATATTGGTGACCTAAAGTGGTAACTAACAACAACAAAAAAGTCAAGTTTAATGGAGCATAAAAAGCTGATTAGTCACGTGGGTTTATTGTTGGTGACTTCACAATTTACTCAGAGTAACCAACAAAGCAAAGACTTTAATAAGTAATTATCAGGCAAGTAATAAATGTCTTCGGCAGTGCAGCTTTCCTCAATTGTCAGACACCATGTTGTTTCTAGCATCCATGTTATGAAGAAACTGAAAAAACTGTGATAAATCGAACTATTCACTACATCCACCTTAGAAAATACATTTCATCTTCCTTTATACATATTAGCTGTTGTTATACAGTTATACACATATACAAGTGTCAAAACTTGTTCTATATCCCAAAATTTGCCATTTCCGGCACTGGTTTTTAATGCATGTGACCGGAGGTGTTAACTCCTAAGCAGTACTAATGATTTCATACTTTAATGTAAAAATCCCCATGTTCCAAACTCATTCCAAACAAATATGTACGGATGTAATAGTGAAAAGGCAGTCAAATGTCCACCTTCTTTTAAACAAAGACTTAAAAACCGTCCCTAAATTATTAAATCCATACAATACTTACCCTGACTTGGAAACCAACTTGGCATCAGTCTTACAATCATGGTCCAGTGGATGTCTGTGCTTAAGACAGTAGTTCAAATGGCACTGGTCACATGTTACCCGAATCATCTCCTTCTGCTTGCAGCCTCCCTTAGAGCACTTATTTGTAAATATCTTACCCAAAACAAAAAGTTCCAGTTAGCAGTTCAACTCAAAGTTGAAAATAAGTATGTACTCTCAAGTTAAAATGTTAATACCTTTCGTTTTCTTTGAGCAGGATCTGACTTGCAGTCACGGTCTATGTGTTCACCAACCTTAATATCTGGCATTTCCCCTCTTTTAATCGGAATAGGGGTATTGCACAGTGGACACACCGGGACCTGGACATCCTGAGGAAGAAAAAGACCCTTGTTAAATATCTGCAGGAGAATGTTAGACATGGAGGTGCCAGGCAGGAAACAAAAAAGTCCAAAAAGAATATAAAGTTAGTGGGTGTAAGTGGATAGGATTCAGAGGATATGACTAAGTGGAGGCAGATTATTCGTTGTGGCAACCCCTGAAGGGAACAGCCAGAAGGAGGGGAAGAATAGGACCATTGGGACTCCTTTTAACCAGTGGTAACATATTTAATACAGGTCTATCGTGTGGAAAGTAGCAAATTTCTCTGAAAGACCATGCAGAAACTGCTAGAACTTTAGCACTGCCAATAAAACTTTGCTGTATAAATGTGCACAAATGCATGTAACTTCAAATATCTTCTTTCAGATATATTCCCATATTTATTGAAGCTCGACTCTTCTACTACAATGTAAAGCTTGACTGGGAGTTCTCCATTCATTCAACAGTATTAGTGAGATTAGACACTAATGTCGGGTAAGGAGGTCTGGGGTGCAGTCATTCCAGAGGTGTTAAGATGAGAAATTTGCGCCAAATACTTGTGTTTTTTCACTCTCATAATAACACAGCAAGTGATAATGGAGCTCAAGGTCTTTGTGATCAGGGTCATTGTCATGCTGGAGCAGTGTTGGAGTCTTTTAGTTCCAGGGAAGGAATAATGTAGAAACTTTATGCTTCCATATTGGTAGAAATAGTTTGGAAAGGAACCACACGGCTGTGATGGTCATGTGATCACAAACCTGCAATATAGTGTAAGTCGCTCTGGATAAGGGAGTATATCAAATGCCATGTCCTCTTGACAAAGAGTGACACACAGTTTGATTGTCCGGCACACCTTCGTTAATGTTTGTTAAATCCTATAACTCTCTTTGCACCAGTAGTTCTGTATTATGGCTGACTTTAACTTTCTAAGCTTGAATATGCGAATTAAACAATGCCCCTGAACTTTATCCTGTTTTTGTTTTTTTTACCATGTTCTCATCTGTACCAAAAATGCAATCTTTCCAGAACCGCCTGCTAAATGATTTCCACCTTCCACACGGCTCTTTATATGTGTAATAGTCTGCTATGAAATTCTCCACTTTGACAGCACAGTGCTTTAAAAAAAAGCAAAAAAAAAGGATCCCTTTCACACAGATCTTACAATTACTTTGCAATGATTTCATCATTCCGCTTCTACTGGCTTCCACTGGAGCTGCAGTCTTAAAAGTGAAATTAACCTGTGAATCTTTGAACCACATATTCTCCTTTTTAGCTAACGTCTAATTCGTCTGGCCTACTCGCTTGACTTATCACACTATACAGCTTTTCAGGTGGCTAAGTGAAAGAGTGCCATTTGAGCAGGCCATGAGTTCTAGAAAAGGGCCCTCCTGGCATAAAGGATAAAGTGAAACAAAGAAAAATTATTCTCCTTGACCTGAACTGTTGTCTCTGACATTTGTCATACCCATCAAAATGACTGAACAATATAGCAGTTTGTTTTCAGTAACTCACAGCAATGCTTTTAGAATTTTCCGTGGTTCAGTTCGTAGGCCACTCATGTGCTTTCTTTATATTAAATCAAGCTTAATTGCTGGTCATTATTCATATGTTATTTCATCTCCTCTGCTGCATGTGGCCTAAAACCTTCCAATTTCATTTGAACATCGAGTGAGTTTACTCTACTGGTTCTATGAAGCAGCAGTCATGATCCAGTGGCTTTTGTGCCCTTCCAAGCCAAGGTAAAGAGATAAAATATCTATTTGATTGGATATTGGTAATTGAAGACAGAAATGAGAGAAGCACTGGCACTTTGCAGCAATAATCAATCATAACTTTAAAAGGATCTTAATCACATCCTTAAATCTAGATGTTAAAAGCTACCAAGCTTCCACCTTTAGCAAAGGTTTAAACATTCTTACAATGCAAGATTGCTTCTTCCGCGATGAGGCACAAACCAATAATTTATTTAGGAAAGCCTCACGTATCTCACACAGAACATTCCTTGTAACGGACATGTGTGATACTTTTTGGTTTCTGGTTATTTGTCTGATAACTTACACAAAAAAACAAGAAGTTAACAGAGTCTTAGTAAATGAATCCTACTAGTGCAGGGGTGAACAAACTTGGTCCTGGAGGGTTGGTGTCCTGCAGAGTTTAGCTCCAAACACACCTACCTTTAAGTTTTAAGTAAACCTATCAAGATCCTAATTAGTTGTTTTAGGCATGTTTCATTAGGGTTGAAGCTGAACTCTGCAAGACACCAGCGCTCCAGCCCGAGGTTGGACATACCTCTAATTGTGTATTAGGAGTTCCAAAACTTTTGTGATAATGTTTAACTAGTCTTAATACTTGTTTTAATCTACAAAGGACAAAGTTGGGTGTGGGGCATAAGAATGGTAAGAGTCTAATCTTCCCTAATGCATTTTAGGCTTGGATATCAAAAATGAGAGGCAGGTTATTATATTGGTGTAGATGCCTGCAAGTGTCTATTTTTTGTAGTAATAATAATAATGTGTTTTAGATTTTAAAAAAGCCATCTAACCTTTTTATATGAGGAAGTACACTTGTGACATGCATAAGTTATGTGGTCTTTACAGAAAATCCCTTCACAGGCGTCACATCTCATCGGCAGAAAATCTGTCAAATAAAAGGGGATACAGTAAAACGTGTCTTCTTAGTAGAAAAAAAGCAGCTATTTGCAAATATAATTATCAGGGAAAGAAACTAAAGATACTTCCAGTGAAAATGTAGACTTACCCAAACGCTTGCAGGATTTCTCTGAACAGTGTTCTCCCAGGTCTGGAAACTCCATGGCACTGTGGTTTAAATGATTTGCGCTCCCACTATTTACACATCAAAATACAACACTTATTTATTTATTTACACTTCAGTTATAGAAAAAGCTTTTGAAACTGGTTACACACACCTGAATCAGCAAACTTCAAACAGAAAGACCCCTTGCCCGGGAGTCGAATCCAGGACCTTCTTACTGTGAAGTGACCATGCTAACCAGGTTTCAGTTTAAATGCAATCAGAAAAGGGGTTCAGAAAAAAAAAATCTTTTGTTTGGCAGTCACCAGAAAATCAAAAGCACATGGTTTGGATTCCCCTTAATATGAATCAGTAGTGGCTTAAGTGGTTAGCACGGTCACCTAACAACAAGGTCCTGGGTTCAATTTCAGGGCATAGGATCTTTTTGTGCAGAGTTTGCATGTTCTACCTGTTACTCTTCCTCGGGGTATTTCATGTTGATGAACATGTACATAAGGTTGATTACGGAGTCCAAGTTGCCTATGGAAGGGAGTGTAAGTGCGTGTTGTGTGTGTGTGTGTGGTTGTTTGTCTATGTGTGGCCCTGCCTATCGCCCTATGTGAGCTGGGATAGGCTCCAGCAGACCCACGTGATACCGAGCTAGGAAATAAGTGCGTATAGAAGGGATTTATTTCCTCGTTAATCTCGGGATTTATATTATTAACGTTCTTTAAATGTTGGTGGGGGGGGACGTTTTAAAAAAAGTTTGCTTATTAAACCTTCTCATTACGCTATTAATAGTTTCTATTTAATATAGTTAACATTAATAGACGTTCTAGTGAGAGAAAACGTTCCTAAGGTTAATGGAACGTCCTTATGGCGTTAAACTTTTTTAATGTAACAACACCATTAAATAAACAAAGTAACGTTTTGACAACGTTAAGGAAACTACACCATATGTTTTTAAAATCATTTCATATAACGATGCCAAAAGCCAAACAAAACGTTTTAAAAACATTCTCAGAACATACGGTTTTTTTCGATGAAAAATAGCTAATGTTAGCAGCCAGCAAAAGCTAGTATAATAATAGGGTAAAAAATTATATGTTACTGTAAAAATCGCGGTTAGTCGTTTCTTACCGATGTCGTTTACCGAATCGACGTCGTTGGTCTGTAGTTTTGGGTGGAACAACGTGTTAGAATCGTGTTTAAATCGCCGAATAACACGCAAACACGGTCAGGATTTATGTACGACACCCGGGCGATTTCCTCCCATCTCTGTCCCATTGAGCGCCGTGAAGCCTACAACAATGAAGCACTGACCAGTCCTTCAACATAAAAGTGCGCTCCGTTTATTTAATTCTATTGTATTTTTAAAGTTTTTTTTTAAAAGGTAAAAGTAGCTTTATAAAAAATAAATCGTTTAGAAAATTTATATATATATATATATATATATATATATGTGTGGATACACACACACATGGGTTTTTCTGTGTGGCGCTTGCGTGGGTTTTCTTCGGGTACTTAGGTTTTCTCCCACAGTCCATAAACATGTGCATTAGGTTGATTGGTGACTCTAAGTTGCCCATAGGAGTGAATTTGTGATTGTGTGGTTGTGTGTCTGTGGCACTGCGATGGATTGGCAACCTGTCCAGGGTGTACCCCCCTGCCTCATGCCCTATAAACCCATAGACCCATAAAACTGATATCTTAGGGGCTCCAAAGTGCAGAGGCCCTTAGAATTGTCCTAACACCACCCATAACCCCTTTCGCTGCACCCAAAAGGATTTGGGGGACCCCAGGAAATGTGATTATGCACATCATAAACAGAGTGAAGTGTGATAATAAGTGAAAACAAATAATTTACATTTGCAGCATTTGGCAGACGCTTTTATCCAGAGCGACTTTGCTCAGGAGCCCACAGTGGTGGTTTGGTGGGAATCAAACCCCGGTCTTTCTGGTATCAGTCCAACAGCATAATC
The DNA here is from genome assembly GCA_026260075.1 of Sisor rabdophorus. Classification (NCBI taxonomy): domain Eukaryota; kingdom Metazoa; phylum Chordata; class Actinopteri; order Siluriformes; family Sisoridae; genus Sisor; species Sisor rabdophorus. The sequence continues at coordinate 6,092,352 of JAOTQW010000022.1, forward strand.
ACTATTCCACCCTTTTTATGTAACACACTGTCTATATTATAGAAAATAGATCAAGCTTATTTAATGTTATAAAAACACAGTGTGAGGTTATTCAAATTTCAAATTGGGTGTTATGTTATATTAAGTTCCAAATTTGCTGTAAGACTTTTATTTTGAAAAAAAAAAACTGTTGTAGTAGCTGGCTTCCTGAACCCTGAGTTGATAATACTCTGAGTCACATAGATTTAATGCTGGAGCTTTCTGGATAATTCTGTAGGAGGCGATGATGCAGCATTTTCACTGTTACTATACTAAACGATACTGTGCTATTACTATTCTATTAATATACTATATCATATTACTATTCTAATGAAAAACTATATTGTA
>JAOTQW010000022.1:6139763-6151269 GCA_026260075.1 Sisor rabdophorus
ACATTCACTCCTATGGGCAATTTAGAGTCACCAATCAACCTAAAGCACATGTTTTCGGACTGTGGGAGGAAACGGGAGTGCCTGGAAGAAACCCACACAAGCGCGGGGAGAACATGCAAACTCTGCACAGAAAGATCCCAAGCCCGGGATTCAACCCAGACCTTCTTGTTGTGAGGCGACTGTGCTAACCACTACAGAATCGAATAAATTGTTTGAAATGCTTTCAGTGACTAAACATGCTTAAAAAAGAAACTGCTAGATTTTAAACAAGTTCCTTTTTTTGGGATGGTGACAGATTTTTATTATATATTTTTATTAGGTATTTTCTGACAAAAAAATATATTTTTGGCTTCAAGGATGTCTTTTTTTGTCTTGCATTTCAAAAAGCCTTTGACACAAAGCAGTCTGTTCCTCTTGTCAATCGAATTGTCTAATTACAGTTTCTCTTCATATCATCCAAGAGCAGTGCAAACCCTTTTTAATTGATATTGAGATGTTTATGCCCTCGGAAAGTAATTAAGAGTTTCAATTAATCCTGTCTCATTTCTGGACATCTCGCATGAGCGTCCTTGAGAGCCCAGAGAATTAATTCAGCAGGAAAACAGGCCTGGTTTATGTTTCACTGAATCATGGCCCTGTAAATGAGGCTACATCAACAGTTAAATTAAAACCAATGCAAAGTCAATTAAAAACAAAATGAGGCAGCACAGTCAAGAGGTGCCCGGCTCTCCTTGCTTTGCCTTTCTGCCCTTGTATCTGATTTTCAGGTCTAATATATTGAAAATAGATCTGATAAAGACCTTAAGGCTAAAGGCTCCTGAATAATCAATACCACAGTGCTGTAAGAATCAATTAAACAACTCTTCTTATACAAGTTTAGCTTCCTTTAGGTAGCAGGAAATGAAAGGTTTGACCTCTTTCTTTTTTAATCATAAATGAATTTATTGATCTTCATTAAAAATGACCTGTGTATGCTCGAGGGGGGGTTGTACAATAATATAGATTTTTCTTATTACACATACTAACCAACCTGTTTCTTTTAAAAGTCTAATGCAACAGAAAGAATAGGGTTGCACCATATATTGTTTCAGTATTAATATACAATTGCCACATTTAAACTGCATGTGTATTTTAATATTTTTAATACTGAAAATCTGTTTTGTCTGTAAACAGATAAAAAAATTAACACTACATATAAAAAACATATATGATGTGGATGCAAAATAGTGAATAATCATTTCATTTTGGTCCATCCATTAATTATATTATAGTGTTTACTTGCTTTTCATATCAGTATGTCTACATTGGGTTGTTTTGCTGTGTATAGTGTAAATGCAGATATCGGATACGGGTCAGTTTTAAATGATTTAAGCAGGTCATCAAAAAAATCATATAGACAAAATTGGAATTGAGATTTGCAGTGTAAATGCGGTGTATATCTGCAATAGTCACATTACAGAATGTCCAATATAAGTAGGAATTATAATTTCGTGGTTTATCTTTATTCATCTTATATACCCGCTTATTCCCTAATTTGGGTCTGATGGAGCCTATCCCAGCGCACATAGGGCAAGAGGCAGAGGTACACTCTAGACGGGTCACGAGTCCATCGCAGGGGCAGACGAACAATCCCACACTCACATTCACTCCTATGAACAAATCTGAGTCACCAATCAACCTAATGAACATGTTTTTTTGAGAAAAAACCCACGCAAGCGGGGGAGAACATACAAACCGGGATTCGAACCTAGGACCATCTTGATGTGAGAGAACAGTGCTAACCACTGCGCCACCGCACTGCCCAAGTCTTAATCAAGTCTTAATTTTGTAGATTTAACAATTATTAATTGTGTTTATTTATACAGTGAAGTTTATACCTTGTGATTTCATATTTGATTAGTCAATTTCTGTAAATGAATAAAACACTCTTTATTACATGCTTCAGTCTATTGCAATTATTTACATTTATAATTTGCATATTATATTTTAGACACACTCCCTTAAAAAATCATCCCAATCGTTCTAAAATACTACATTATTTTAAAATAAATCTATTCAAGTCATTCATCTTCTATACCCGCTTATTCCCGAACTTGGGGTCACAGGATCTGCTGGAGCCTATCCACCAATCCATTGCAGGGCCACAGACACCAAACCACACATTCACACATTCACTCCTATGAGCAATTTAGAGTCACCAATGAACTTAATGCACATGTTTTTGCACTGTGGGAGAAAAACGGAGTACCTGGAGGAAAACCACAAAAGCACAGGGAGAACAGGCAAACTCTGCACAGAATGACCCCAAGCCTGGGATTCGAACCCAGGACCTTCTTGTTGTGAGGCGACCATGCTAACCACTACGCCCATATTTAAGTCATTTGTTCAATATATATTGCAAAGAAAAACAAAATATTGCAATGTAATTTTCCCCCCAATATTGTGCATCCCTAATAAATACAGCAACCTAGAAACTACAACAAGAAAGTAAAACAAGCCTTTGTTTCATTTGACAACAACATGGTGCCCTCCTGGCCACCTAAAATCCTCGAGTGTATTCCGGTCTACATTCATTGTTGCATTTTTTGTATTACTGTGAAGGAAAGCAAAGAAGCTCAGCTTAGGCTCTTTATTTTGCAGCTTTCTGAGTCCTTCGGACACACATGAGAAAAGTGACAACACCTCTGCTGCTTTCACCTGTTTGTAAAGGAAAGAAGAACAATTCTCACTTTGCTGGCTTTGCACACATATTTTCTCCTCATAACACACAGAGTCAGTTGCCCAAATCGCCCGCCCAGTCCCGCATGAGGGATTAAGGTGACATAATCCTAGTGGTGGCCTGAGTGTCGGGGTGTTGAATAGGTTTGAACCCACTATGCCATGTGGAGATAACATTTGTCAATGAGGTGTCCCGGCTCCTTCATTCATAGATTAGTGGGCGGGCTTTTTTTAGTGTGTGAAATGGCTTTGGCACTGCAGTATGTTTATGCTGAAAATAAAGCCAACCTCCCTGGACAGCCAGCATGTTGTGTGTTTCTTAAAGACGGTGAGAAGTCTGTGGCCAGCGTGGAGTTCAGCAGCTCTTATTTACCAGGGGACACTGGCAAGATGACTGTGTGAGAGATTGCTATACAGTTGGTTAACAAGACACAGCTAACAAAGAGTGTGCTGAGATCCACTTATTACACTGACATAGGGTTACATACTGTAGCTGCTTCATCAAATACACTTGCATACAAAGCAAATGGCTTACCATTATTTAGTTGCCCACGTTTATTATAACCAAAGTTTAAATTGGGATTCGTATTTTGTGTGTGTGGCATTTTTAGATCATTTGAAATTCCACAATTCTGCACTGTAACGTCACAGTAAGAAGGTCCCGGGCAAGGGGTCTTAATGTTTTCCCCCATCACTGCATGCGTTTACTCGGAGTACTCTAACAATCCCAAATTATGTACATTATTGTACAGTACAATCTAATTTGATTGATGACTTTAAATTGCCTATAGGTGTGTGTGGGTGTGAGGCCCTGTGATAGATTGGTAACCTGTCCGGGGTGTACCCTTCCTGCCTTTCGCCCTTTAGATAGCTGAGATAGATTCCAGCAGACCTCCGTGACCCTTAATTATACAATAAGCGAGCTAGAAGGTGAATGAATGAATTAATGAAATTTTACTTCTGGTGTTATTAAATATAGGACTGATGTTCATGCTGAGAAAAATACATAAAAAGGTCATTATGAAATGCCGAACTTGATTAAACAAAATGCTGAAGAAAAAAGAGCGAGAAATTAGAAATGTAATCTTGTAGCTAAATGTCTAAATCACTACTAAAATTAGCAAGAAAGCAGCATAAGCCTTACATTTACATCATTTGGCAGACGCTCTTATCCAGAGCGACTTACAACTGAGAATTGGGGGTTAAGGGCCTTGCTCAGGAACCCACAGTGGTGGCTTGGTGGTGCTAAGAATCGAACCCCGGTCTTTCTGGTATCAGCCCAACACCTTAACCACTAGGCCACCCCTTCCCCAAGCCTTCATACTGGGGACTGTAGTGCTCTGCCCAGATAATAAAAAAAGGGAAATAAAGAATAACCCCATGTTTTCTTATTGACTCTGTGTATGTTTGTGTGTCCGTTCTGTTAAATCAGAATCTGCACCATCCGAGACCTTTGGAAGGAACTCTAATCAGTCCTCACTTCAGATTTTGAGAGATTCTTTGCGTCTCGAAGAGGGTGGAAATGAGATGTGACATTTTGTTTGTGCCATTCACATGCTTTGCAGTAAATAAATAAATATCAGTGCGTGACAGACAGAAGCTGCCTAGCGTCGTCTCCTCACATCACCCTTTCTGGTTAACTGTCACACCATTAAATTGTCTCTCTCTCTCAGACATGTCGCCCTTCTGATTGGTTAGCAGATGTAAAGTGAGGGAGCATTCACCAAACAGTTTCCAAAAGCATGAAATTGACATTGTGAATCACACGCGACACTTTGACTTCTGTGGCTTGTAATTGATCTGTATTTAGACCATGAGCAGTGTGAGAACAGAGGCAGACAGAGAGGTGACATGACATGGAGACGGAGACAAGATTAAGGATGATACAACCATTATGGCTGGAAAGTTTTTTTTGTTTTTTTTTCTCCTTTTGATACCACCAGGAGTGTTGCCAGCAATTTTGAGATAGGGTCTCCTGCTACACCTATCCAATGCTGTTACTACTAACAAAACAGCTCCCAAAGTGAGTCTGTTCTTAGAGTCACATTAACTTCGCCCCCCTTAGCAGCACCCCTGGACACCGCAATATTCTATGGCACCTTCTGTCTTTTTATACCCTTACAATGAAGATATGAGCAAATGGATGAGATATCCCTTAACTACTGAGAGTCTACTTATTGCTCTTTTAGTTGGAGTATCTCTTCAGTCATCCTAATTAAATTGAACTTTTTAGTCCGGCTCGTTTAATCCTGGGTCTCATGTGGCGGGGATTCTGTGATGTGATTCTGAAAGGAAGTACTTCAGATTTAGCAGATCCCGCTTTTATTTCCACTTTGCTTTGCATCAGCAACATAACCAATGGTTGATGAGTGAAACAGAAGCATCATTTGGCCTTTAAAGTTAACTACTTTTTGTGAAAAAAAGGGAAAGAAAAAAAAAAAAAATTGGCAGTAGGTTTACAACCAAACCTTACATTTATTGCGGCCCAAGCCTTTAAGGGGGCCCTAAGCATAACTTCATTTAGGGGTTTCACAGTGCAGCAAATATTTCTAATTTACAGCAGTACCAAACACACAATCATCCGGTTATCAATACCTTTACCAAACTCTATATTTATTATAAAAGTAAATAAAGCTCTACTAGATAGCTACACACCCTATTAGAATCATTTTGTAATTATTAACATACCTTTTATTTATTTATTTAATAATGCTTAGATAAATCTATGTAAATGTTTAAAGATTATATATTATTTATTATATATTATATCTGGTTAGTATTAATTAATTTTCACATTTTAAATAACATACTGTATATACTATAAAAAATTGTACTACTGTCTATTGAAAACACAACGTACGGCACTTAAATATATCTTATAATTTGATTTATATTTAAAGTTGCATTTTATTTTTGACATTTTGGATATAAATTAAATTTACAGTAATCTTACATTAATTATTTATCTACAGGAGATCATAAGAATTATTTAATCTTTATCACCTTGAACAGTTGCTATACAAATTAAGTCAATATTATAATTTATCAACAATAACAATAATAATCTATTATGGGTGGCGTGGCTGCATAGTTAGCATGGTCACCCCACAGCAAGAAATTCACGGTTCGAGTCCCAGTCCTTCTGTGTGTAATCCAAAAACATCTACATTACGTTGTTTGGTGACTATAAATTGCCCATAGAAATAAATGTGAGTGTGTTTGGTTGTTTATCTATGTGTGGCCCTGCAATGGACTGGTACCTGTCTAGGATTTCGCTCTATGTTAGTAGCTTTGGATAAGGATGCCTGCCAAAGGCCAAAAATGTAAATGTTAAATGTATCAAATAAAACTGTTTAAGACATTTTTGTAGAAATTTTTTTTTAATTATTGTCCACATAATAAAGTTTGTCTTCTCCTCCTTTTTCTTTTACATTTGCTTCTTTATATAAAGTAATGCTTAAAGGCTAGCAAATTATCTGACAGTGGAAAAAGACTGAAATTAGTAATGGAGATTAGTGTGTAAAATGAGCTCTAATAGGATGTCCTGAAGAAATTATATTATTATTATTATTATGGATATTTTTACTTGCTAGGATGTTTTTAGTGTTTTGGTGTCTTCCTTTGGAAATTTCTTGAATGTTCTATATAGAAACCTGCATAAAGAACAGTCCTAGTTGTCAAAACAAATATCTGCGCATTAAACTGAAAGGTATATTTGATTATATTTGGCTTTCTTTCTAACATTCACTGCTGGATACCATCTTCGTTCTGTTCATCCATTGTCTCACTGTTATAGAGTAGAATGTTGTGTGGTTTTGCTCTTTAAGATTCAGATCAGGGGAAGTTGTGATAAAGCTCGCTCAGGATGAGGATCGAGAGATAGAGGTCTTACCTGAGAGTCATTTTCAGCATGATCGCTCTTATCTCAGCTAAGCTGACTTACTATGTCCTCTTTCAGCCCTGGCTAACCTCTCACCTGGACAATACCACAACCAACACACTGCAAAAGATGCTTGTTTAGAAGGGTTTAATTTTTTCTTCATTTGTCCATGCTTGTGGTTGCTATTGTTGGTAAAACGTATCCCAGCACAATTGCAATAAAAAACAATGACTAGAAACCAAAATATATAAAGACTCATGATGTGAATTTAGTAACGTAAGCAAACACATGTTTACTGTCCAATAGGATACCTTTTTTCCAAGCAAATATACCATGGGAGAGCAAGAAGGGAATTTAATTGCTATGAATACGATGATAACCTGAGAGTTGTGTCACTAGGATGGTGTAGCAAATGAATGGAACAATGAGTCTTTCAGGCAATTACCTCATTAGATTGAGAGTAGAGTTTCATAATTTATCAGGCTGTCAAGATTAAAGTATTCCACAACACTGAAAATCAAGAGCAGATCTCATAATGGATATTTTAATCATGCCTCTCAAAAAGAAACAGGAGCGTAATACCTTTCCATTTCAATTTTTTTATCAAAATAAAAAATGTGTTTGAGCACCTCTAAAATTACCCAGACATCCCACAAGATGTTACCGTTGATGATTTTCAGGCCTTAAAGAAGCCTTACTGGATTCCAGGCTTCCTTGTGCAATACCTTTTTTGTATAGTATAAGATAAAAAGGTTTATGCTACATATTTAATTCAAATGCATGAAAAATAAAGCACAGACACAAGACTGGGGTGATAAAATATTTTTATAGCAATCATAAGAGGAAGTGTCTTGTATTAACCCCCACCCAGGAGTAATGAGGTACACCAGGGACCTCAATAAGGTTAAAAAGCGTTTCTATGGCAATGATGTAAGTTTATCCAGCATATTTACATCCGAATCTCCTGAGAGAAATATTATTGTAGCTTTGGAACTTCACTGGCCTTCGATAAACTAACAAAGAAATAGAGCTCATGTCTACTTTCATCTTCTTCCTATTTCCTTTCTTTCTCTCTCTCTCTCTGTCTCTCTTTCACTCTAAATTTTCTTCTTCTTTCTTTCATTACCACAAGCATGCTATTAAACATGTTCTCCAAATCAACACCGACCGCACGAAGCTAAAAGAGAAACAAATTCTGATGTTGGATTAAAGCGTGGCAGCCACAATTGTCCTATTACCGCTAAAGACTGATACTTTCCGGGCCGATGCATCTGTCGAGAACAGCCGATAAGATGGCTGTGATCCATTTGTTTGAATTGAAGCGCATTAGAAACCCAAATAGCATGAATTAGCAGCTAAATGTTCGCCTCAGACTGTCAAAGCAGTAGTAAACAAACAGCAGCAGGGTGGGAATATAATGATCCAGGCCCTGTAGAGGCACACTCTAGGGGCTTCCTGTGGAGACTTTCCTATAGTTACAACACTTAATTCTGGCCCTGTGAACTGCACCAAGGATATTTTTTAACTAAGGAGGAATATGTGCTCTGACAAGGTGTAGTGTTTGGTGACAACAAAAAACTAGCGCTAGCTTTCTTCACATGGGAGATATGTATTTACATTGGTGTCAACCAATAATAGCGAATGCATTCTTGTTATGTTGAAGTTGCTGGATTTCCGCTTGTTGTAAATAATAGTAATAAAAATGGCTAATCGAGATAAAGCTAAAAAACTCAGCATAGCAATTTTATTTGTCATTTACACCTCTTGCCCACTCATTTCTAACAGTTGTGTAAAAAATAAATGGTGGGTTGATATATCACCTAACCCAACGGTTCCCAACAGGGAGTAACCCCCCACAAGGGGGTTTCAGCGAGCTCTTTAAGGAAAAGGCCACCAATTCAGGTCGCAGTGTTAGAAATACTGGAAACAAAGAATGCAGAAAATACCAAGAGCCATTCATTCATCCATCTTCTATACCTCCTTAAACCTGAACTCCCCTGAGTCACAGAGGTCTGCTGGATCCTATCCCAGCGCACATAGGGTAAAAGGAAGGGTTGCCAGTTCACCGCAGGGCAACACATAGACAAACAACCACGTGCACTCACCGCAATTTAGAGTCACCAATCAACCTAATGAACATGTTTTTGGACTTTGGGAGGACCGGGAGTAAACCCATGCAAGCACGGACAAGTTTTTTATTTTTTGCTAAAAGTAAGCTAGAATACATTCACATGTGCATTTTTGTCAAACAATAGATCACATCACCTACATATTATTTATGACTTCTCACCTCTCCCAATTGCAAATCTAAAATTAATTAAACGTTTTCTGGGAGTGTCCTCCTATTTAAAAAGATTTTTAACGTTTTCTAAATGTTTCCTATTTAAAAAGGTAGTAAATAAAAAGGCAAACCAAATAAACTAAAATGAAGTAACTTTTTATAAAAGCAATGTCAAGACACAATGTTTATAGGACCAACTTTTTTGTTAGTCACAGATATAAAACATACTAAAAGAAGTTCAGAATTGACTTACACTATAAAAATGTTTGTGATCACCTGACCATCAGATTCATTTAACACCTTACTTTTAGATTTATTTAAATTTTGCTATTTTATGAAGCTCCACTCTTCAATAAAGGAATAATGCTAGAAAAAACAAAAACATGCTAGACAACTGTGGGCATTCATACTTATAGTGACAGTTTAAAGAAGAACCTCATATTGATCTGATAGTCAAGTGATCACAAAATATTTTGGCAAAACCCAGCAAAAAAAACTCCTGTGCGCTGTGACCCTGGACATATAAGCGCATTGACCATTTTTTTTATTATTTAAGATTTTTTATCTGACACAGTATGTGTGTTATTATTGTAATTTTATAAAAATTGTTATTTTTATTGATTTTAACAAACATAATTGTACTTTATTTTAAAGATTTTTATTTATTACAGAAATGTTTTGCTTCTGTATTTACATTTACCACATTTGCATTTACATTTACTACATTTACCACATGGATATACCGTAAATTTAATGCATTTAGTTCATAAACCTAGATATCGGGTACAGTCAATAACCCAAAATGTAACCCTTTATTTCTCGGTTTCTTACAACACAATCATAGACTAAAAGTTCAATGTAATTATGTAGCAAAGAAAAAACAGCAACAACTTCAACTCATGCTTTTCTATTTCTCAGTCCAATTATATTATCAGTCATTTGATAGCACTCATGAGTATTCTCTTTCTTTAAAAAAAAGCAGAATAAACTGGAAAGCTTCTTTCACCTAAGGATAGATCATTTTTTTACGAGTAATTCATCTTCAATCCTCTATGGAAAAGACACAGGCTATGAGCTGACAAAAACTCTAAGAGGATGCGCGTATATAAATGTGTGTGTGTGTGTGTGTGTAGCTCAGAGGCAAATGAATAGAGTAAGGTCAGTCCTCTATTGAGCAGTGAATGAAATGATCAGTTTTTTAAAAGGCTATTGTGGGTTTATATTTGGTGAGAATTGTCATATTATCACATACTGGCTCTATTGTTCCGAAGTCAAAGTCATATCCGATGATGATTGGCTTGGTGAAGTGTGTTGATAGGGAAAAACAGAGCCCATTGCTTCCCCATCTCCAGTGTACATTGCATTGGCATATGCGGCTCACTGAACCTCAGTTTTGGCCAAAATTGAAGAGCTTACACAGAGGAAAATAAATAGGTGGTTGAATAGCAATAGCCCGTGCCCCTGCACCTCTTATCAGTGGGAATCTAACAGCCGTGCTGTTTCAGAATTTCAGTTTAGCTTCCGATTAAGGTATGTCTCGGCATTTTATTCCCTACATCTCTATGCTTCATAGCTCTCAAAGACTTCTGGGTAACTGCCTATTATCCGACAGTTCCACTCCACTGACCCTGCCAATAAAACTTTTCATATCCCAATAAATGAACTCAATTGCTGCATTCTAAACATTTACACTGCGCTAACAGATCATCTCGAGACCTTGGAATTGGATAAATTCATTTTTCCTGATGAATATATAGAAGGAGATTAGAGATATGATAGCTTTTCAGATTGCTGCACCCAGAGAAATTAGTTTAGCGGGCGTTTACAGAGGCTAAATTGGAACCATTAAATAGCGGATTGAATTGATAGCACATTCATTGTCTCTCCATCGGTATCACTGTAAAATCAATTAGCCGTCACTTTTTCCAATCCCAATAAAGTGTGATTGTCAGCCATGCATGGCAACAGAGAGCCTGACAGGCACTTGGAGTGGAACGCCATGTGAAAACAAATTTGTGTGCCGGCCGAACGGTGGTGAATGTGAGCTGTAATTGGGTGCGGATGTACAACTGTCTTGATCAAAAGGCAAATGGGCATGGTATGGACTATTAGCTGGAGCTTTGGCCATTCAGAAACTCGTGAATTCTTAAGAAGTGCTAGGATACCCGAGCGAAGACAAAAGTGTTATTTATTACTTCTTCATTAGCACTATGAAGGTGGCACCTTACTGTTCTGACAGAGGATGAGATCAATGCTTAAAAAAGCGGCACAGTATAAAAACATTTAAATCAACAGAGTGGTCATGATGTAATGATGCAAGCGGTTGAAATCATGTGTGCAAGTGCAATGTCTTTAATAGTGATTTAATAACGGTTGAAAGGAAAAAATATATAATTATTGCTGTTGTACAAATAAAATTTTAATATGTGTTGTATTTACTAGCAACAAGTGCAGAGGTTTTCAAACCCCTTGGACCAAATTTACTTGATGAACCCAATACATTTTAGGTATATATTTAATTAATTGGTTGGCACGGTGGCGCAGTGGTTAGCACCGTCGCCTCCCAACAAAAAGGTTCGAATCCCGGGCTTGGGGTCTTTCTGTGCGGAGTTTGCATGTTCTCCCCG
>JAOTQW010000022.1:6151356-6162289 GCA_026260075.1 Sisor rabdophorus
ACCCCCGTGACCCCGGATTCGGGAATAAGCGGGTAAAGAAGATGAAATGAAATTTAAATAATTTAATAGCAAATTGGCACTTTCCCACCTTTATGGAATCAATTTATTTAACACACGCTAGAGAAAAAGAGACATACGTCTTAGGGTCAAATAAGTCTTTTGAAAGATAACTATGTACAAATATACAGTACAGATCAATAGTAGTACTTTGTATTGGGGTTGTCCAAAATGATCTCTCTCTAAAGCTACCCTCAATCTGGTCAGCTACCTCGTCTTAAGAAGCCAATCAAACCACACCTTACCTGTCAATTTGTGACAGGCACTCCCGGATGTCTTCCCAGATCAAGACTTTCATCTCATTTTGTCTTCTAATGAAATCAAAAGGGGACTCCTTCTATCCCTCGCTTTTGTGCCAGGAATCCTATTATCCTTACATTGTGCGAGCCTTAGTACCATATTGGTGAAACTAATGCCACATTTTTTTGCATGTGACACATATAGACGTGCCAACATCACGAGTGGCTACACTATCGCATATGCTGTGAAATTATGAAGCATGTGACATGTGAATATCACCAAACAGGCCCACAACAGATGAAGACCCGGGAAAGACCCAGGCACCCAGCAGGAGCAGTTTGGAGTAGAACAAGAGGTTATTAATTGGAGGCTGATTGAAGCGATTGTGCGTGGAGTTGCCAGGATACTTTGCAGAATATCTGCTCAAATGCTGCAAAGCACCCAAAATGTTGTGGATTTACTTCAAAAAAACTTAAATGTAAACAGATTTTATAAAAAATAATTTTATTTGAAAGAAAAAAAATAAGTCTGTAATTAATATTAGTCGTAAACATTAAAATACAATAAGGTTGGAAGATTTATTTAGAATGTCCCAAAGAATTAGTGTAATAGATTATTTTGTAATAATTGGTATATTAAATATTTATTCATTCAGTCATTACCCACTTATTCCTTACACACTTATACATAGGGCGAATGGCAGGGGTACATCCGGGACAGGTCACCAGTCAACCACACTTACAGTCACTCCTATGAGGGGACCGTGCTAACCACTGCGTCACCAGCTTTATTTAGTTATTTATATAATATCACTTAAAAATGCATTATTTAAAGATAACAGTAGATTATTATGAATATTATAGATAATTGTAACAGTTATTACTAATAGTTATTATAACAAAAAAATAAAAGTTGGTGGAGGCAAATATATAAAATATAAATATTTATGAATAAAGTTAATCATAAATAATAATGATATAACATGTAATTGGTCAAATGCATTTTTAGTAGTTTTGATAATATTAATCATCATCACCATCATCATAGTTTATTGTTGTGAACCCATTTTTTTATTTACAATTTATTCCATATATTTTTTGAGATAATTAAAAAAAAGAAAAGTCTGATCTAAGGCTACAGATCTGAGGTTGTTTTCTCACAAAGCATTTTACACTCCCTCTTTAGGTTCATATTTTGGACAAGACTGACAAGAGGTCAGGGCCATCCCTAGGTCACCAGCTATCCCAGATTTCTGTCCAGCAGACAAGACCTTTAATGTCATCCAGACAATTGGAGTAAAGGAGGTGAGAAGTTCTAATGCAGGTTTTTCTCACGAACCTAGGTGACCTGCAGGAGACCTTCCCTGGACAGTAGCAGCCTTGACTGGGTGGGCGAGCTGTACTGAGTCCTACAGGTGTGGCACAGATGCCAGTGGAAGATGGCAGGTTTGAGCTGGGATAGCTGGGATTCGGGGCAGCAGGACGCTCCACTCAGCTAGATACTCACATCTGCTTCCCTATTCTCTTGCAGTAATTACCCATCATACACACACACACATGCACACACACATACACACAGCAGATGATGCACTCCACACCATTCACCACCCAGACAGGACTATTTAAACAAACAGCTAAAATTTCAATTAGGAAAAACGCTCAGTTTTATGTATGGACTATAATGATTATTATGACTAAAGATATCGGAAGTTATATTTTTTTGTTTGTAAAAAAAGTATGATATAATGGTCAAAAGAAAAAAATGCTTCTGAAAGAGAATAAAAAGTCATTTGATGTTGCCTTGCTCACTCTTCAGGACTTGTGCTATCAGTTGAAAAGAGGAAGATAAAAAGCCAGGAAGCTGTTAATGGAAATGTGTTTGGAGAGGTGCACGGCTTTAATAACTAATTTTGCCTAATAAACTATAACCGATTTAATCTCCACCTTATCAGGCCAAGATTTCACCACTTTCTTTTTTAATTGCCTATTTTGTAATCCTGATTCCCAGCGGAGCTGATGGTCTGGCTCTGCCTCCGGAGGGCTTGCATGAAAATCAGTTTGAAACGGTGTGTCAGTCTCATTCTGAAGTGGCCATCTGGCCAGCGTACAGGAGCGCAGAACCCCGGGGTCTCACCCAGGCAATCAGCAGCAGCTTTACCAAATGTGTTAATGCAAATTTATTAGAGATTTCCTATCAGTCGCTCTAATCTGCTTTATTATTCTCCTCAAAGCCAGACTGTTTTAAGGGACCGAATGGAAAGCAGTCTGGCTCAACTTTCATAGGGTGCACACACACACATATAAATGCATACAAACACACTTACATGCATATTCGTATAAAGACTCTTAGGTATCCTTTTGGGGTTGTATGAATGTCACTAGCTTTACTTCTAATGAATAAAATAAATGAATAAAACATTATAAGTAAAAATAAGCTTGATCTGAATATGGGGCCTCTGTGCATTTCCATAGGCATGTGCAATAAACTTGATTTACATCACCGACCTTGGCTTTCTATCCTATTAAAAATGATGATCCTTTTATATACGTTTACGAGACACACACATTGTCCAATAATACACAAAACAGCAATAACTAATTCATGAAAAAGCATTGCATATTTCGCTCTCCTGAAGCATCTGAGACAATCCAAACAGAAATAATAGCTGGTTTGAATTCAGGCTAAACATATTATACACTTTAACGCTTATTGGAATACTGACTGCATCAACAACATTTATGATAATAATAATAATAATAACTGCCCTCCAAGTAGGTGGAAAAAAATAAAATAAACTGAACTGTAAAATTATCAGTCTCACTTAATTCTAAGCGTAATTAAACATAGGCACCGGGCAGCAGGATTCTCAAAGTTACATTATCATATCTACATAAGACAGGAAAGGGGATTTGCGAAAGTATGGCTGTACGGACAAAAGTTCGACGCCAGCCATTGATTTCATTTAAACTTGAAATGTTCCTTAACAAAAGCAGTGGAATAGTGGATAAAGAAATGGAGAAAATACATTCCCATTATTTTTAATTGGACAAGCACTTTTACTTGACACTGTGGAAAGAGCTTTTAGGAGATAAGTTAAGTGAGCTGTTCCACAGAGACAAAAAAACCCTGTTTCATATTCTGTGCAAAAAGCTAGAACTTTATTGCTTTTCTGCAATAATAGTGCAGAATCATTGTAAACAATTGCCCCCTTATCCAAAACGGGCAGAGAACTTGTTCATTTGCACTTTAGCATGCCTGTATGTATCTGCACATAAAGGAGTCTATTATGGAAGTGAAGTTATTACAGGCAGCAATCAGTCTCCTCAATGCCATGATAAAAGTTGAATAAGATTAAATTATCCTTATCACTCAACTGACCCTAGAAACAATAAAAGGCTTGAGGCCGGTGAATTGTGCGTTGAGACCACCAATATGACATTTATCAATGTGAGAGGCATTTTAAACAGCATACAGTAACAATCTGGCAATCACTACCAGCCTGACATAAGAGCAAACGTGTTCATTCACTACAGGTAGAGGATAATGGGAAAAGCCCCTGCATTATTTCCAACAATTCCTGGAAGCTGAAGAGCCCCATTATTAATCTCAACTGTCTGTAAAATTGGAGCAATAAAAACCCCACCTCACTATACATCAAATATTGCAGTCAGTGATGCTCCAAAACATATAAATCTGGACAAAAAATGAAGAGATCTATCAGGAGATTGTTTCAGTTAAGATTTCAGGGGCACCTCACATTCTTTTTGTTGTACAAGAGAGAGACATTACACCCATGGCAGCGCGTGACCTCATTTGCTGAGGAGAAGAAATTTAATTAACAAGGCAAACATTGTCTGTCCCAGTGCCTCTGCTGAGACTCCAGCAGACAGCAACTGCCTTTTAATACCTGTCCAAAACAGCGTCATTATGTCACAATAGGCAGCCTTCAAAAACTTCACTTACAGATGTAAAAATCACTGAAATCTGTGTGTTTGTGTGTGTGTTTTTTTTTTTTTTAGAAAATAACCACACTTCAATAATTACTCCGGACCTTCACAGCAGTATTTCTTTGTGTATGTTTGTGTGTATGTGTGTGTGTCAGGGGGGTGTGATGCACACATGCCAGCTGAGTTGACAATATGCTCCTGGTCCAATGCCATATAAAGATGGGGCGGAGTCCCTTGGTCTCTATGCATCATAAAGTCTTCCAAATCTCATCACATGCCAGTCCGGGTGCTCTGTTGGGAAGGGAGGATTCTAATGTGCCAATACACAGCATGCAAAAGAAAAAGAGTGAAAGAGATAGAGAGAGAGAGAGAGAGAGAGAGAGAGAGAGACACACAAATGGAGGATACAAATCAAATTTCATTCAGAAAAAAGGGGCCCCCAATTATTACTGTGTCTGGGGATGTGAGGTGGGTACTGAGGGTAAGAGGCTGATTACAGTGCAACTTATTGGCTTAGCTTATATGGACAGAATGAGGACAAAACCAAACTCAGTGGGCAGCAGAAGTTTGGGCCAGGCTCACTAACCACTGCTGTGACCCAATAAATGCGACCATCACTCTTCCCAAGCTCCTCAGAGGATGCAGCCTTCAGGCCCAGTTCTACCACAACTGACCCTTGTACAGTACACAGCAGTAAGTACTGCTTAATACAAATGAGTATGGGTGGGTATGAATACAATATGCCTAGAGTAGAGATTGACTGGTTAGTTATTAAAAGAAGTACTTTTATTCCTGTCTGTCGAGGTGTCCTAAGGTCACATGCAGCAAGACAGGGATTCCTATTGGGTAAAGCATAAACCGACCGTTTAACCTCTGCTACGTGGTCACAGGCTTTGAAATACCTTATGTGTTTGGTAAATGTTTGCTTTTTTCCCTCTCAACAATTATTGCAAGAGCAATGGCTGAACAAGCCAAGCAATAACAGAGTCAGTGCTCCATTACCCCAGCTTCCATTCATGCTAATGATGTGCACTATTACTCCTCTCCTGCTTTAACTCCTTTGCCATTTAACTGACTTATGGCACTATATATAACAGGCAAAATAAAACTGGATGCGCAGGGGGTGTCATGAAAAACTGAACATGAGCAGTGTAGCAGAGACCATGGAAGAGAGACCAACAATGCCACTCCAATGCTGCCATAATCCCCCCCCCTTGCTTCTTCTGGTTTATCCGGTGTAAACGCATGTATTTGGGTCTGTGACAATATCAAACTCACAGCTGAAGTGAGGTGGCTTCGAAAGCAAAACAATTTTAGGCCTAATTTGGTATGAGACATGACTGTCCCAGTGGCAGCGCCCAACACAGTCAATTACGCTATGGATTAAGTGCGTACAATCAAAAAGATAGAACAAGATAATGTGCTAAAATACATTCGCAACACAAGCAATTAATGGAGGAAGCGTGACACTGAGCTGTTCGAGATGAAGGAGGAGCGAAGGTTTTGGCACTTCATCATTATTAACGACAAAGACGCCCACGAATCTCCAGGAGGCCGAGCTGTGGCAGCATGGCGAAGAGGGGAAAAAAGAGGGCGGGGGTAGGCAGCCGTATGGTTCAGGAGAGGCAGACGGAGCTGTCAGACAGGCCGTCCGGATTCCGTGGCTGCTGTCTATTACTCATGTGACCATTGAACCCGCCAGGCGGAAAACGACTGGGGTTCACGAGGTGATTAATGAGCTCTCGACTGCCACCCGTCAATATATGATGCTGATTATTAAGACTGGACCTCTCACAGGACAGAGCCCAGGAACGCATTTTCATCGAAAATCAATTTGATATTTCCTTCAAAACGGGAAACACTAGGTCTTTATTCATTATTAGATTGACACTGTGTTAAAACTATGCACCAGGCTTTGGTCCCACAGGTTCAAGAATTAGAGGTAAGGAAACTGGTGGATGTGCGAATTAAGTATGTCATGAGCAGTGGACGCGATTTACATTGGCCCACCAAGAGAATGTGCAGCATAGAGCATGCATTACATACTGCTGGACATTCACAGAAGGTTCTACTTGAAAGAAAAAGTAGCAATATATTAAATGCATTAGTTTTCCAATAGGCTGGCAATAAAACCCAACGATCCAGCAGTCACCTTGTGCTAATATTAGAAACAGGAAGAGAAGCCATCATTCACAGGCTGTGGAAATAACGAGTTACCCCTGTCTTCTTCCGGCTCCTTTGCATCGGCCATGTTAGACGCATAGAAAGGATATGCATCAGATATCAGATTAGACCACAGGAGACTCTGATGAAGCCACACTTTTGATCTGTGCATCACAGTTAGAAGAACAGATGTGACAGAACACTAGTTTCTTGATAAACAGACTATCTAGGGCACGCACCATCTAAGACGCTTCTCTAGGGGCAGTTGGGAAACCCCAAGGCATTACAAAAAAAAAAAGCAAATTATGCTGACAGGGATGAAACAATAGTAAATTGGACAAATGATATAATGTGAGCCCTATGGTCCCCAGCAGAGTGCAGCAGCATGGCTGTGCTTGTGGGGAAATTGGAAATAAGAACAGGCTTTCATGCTAAAGGTCAGCCAAGACAGTAGCACTCAGCATGGCAGCCTCATTGAAAGATTCCAAATAAACCAAACGCCCAACCTCTCCCTTGCCCCAAGAAACAATCTCTCACTCAGCACGCCCATTGTAATGACGTTGTTAATAATGCATTGTATATAAAAGGAGCCATAGTTTTTTTATTTCTCAAGAGAGTGCCTCATGGGCTGCCACCTCTTAATGGGGAGATTCGAGGAACAATTTTTAGAGATGTCACTGACAACTTCACACACATATTTTCTTGGAACTCAATAAATCAAAGCGGTGCGATTTCAGTGTCTCAAAGCTTGCGTATCTCTATGATAAATAGCCCGGTATTGTACAAGTGCAGCAAATTAGGCCCACATCGAGGAGGAAGTGCAAGATTAGTATTACGAGTGCTGGGAGGCCAAGCGTCAGCTTTTATGACCCGCCCATGCCACTAAATACATTCTGACAAATTCCCATTAAGAGCGTATTCATTATTTTGTCTGCTTGGGAGAGGAGTGCACTGGGTGTCAGAGCAATTTCGAAATGACACTAATTTGAATTCAGCACACCAAGGAGACAAAATGGAAGTTGCAATGTTCTCTTAGCCTGAGAGGACAAATCTACCTCTTCTTTTCAAGAAAGATTTGATTTGCCGCTGTGATTTCACTTTGACAAATCAATTACTAGTCAGTTCAAAGAGCCTGAAAAATTCTTTTTAGATTTCACAGGCCAGAGGCCACTGCTGAGGGATTTCAGCTGAAACTTTCCCATGGCAAAGAGGAGAGGAGACCTGTGTTAGTAATCAAACACAGCCCTGTGTCTTCCACTACAGCAGGCTGTGACCAGTCCCACTCATTAATCACTGACTGCTGACACTGAAAACATCCTGGTCTTTTTAGATGAGCTAAATAACTTTTACCATCACAGACTAGGCTGGCCAAGGCAGCTGGAAAACTCTCCAAGTTGCTCCAAGAGCAGTGCAAGAGTGATGGTATTGTGCAGTCTTTGTTTACATAGGCCCTCATCAGCACAGTGAGTGGCCTGCATGAGAAGGACAGCTGGCCATTTGGACTGGGCTTCCCACATCCCCCTAAGCAGCAGGGAGTCGGCAGTACAGGCCAAAACAGGGCAATCGAAGGATGGGGGGTCAGTTGGCATCGCAGTGTCTGCTGATCACATTTCCCTGCCCTGGCCCTGTCTCAGTGCTCCCTCATTCGGACATGCCAGCATCTCATGCATGTGACAGGGCAACACAATGGCGGCACAATACAGATATTTAACTTTTCATACTCTGGATGTGTAGATACACATGGAGCCGAGGCAGGCAACAGAGGAAAGCAAACTAGAAAAGGGCAGAGGGAGGAGGGAGCATTACCATGCATTTGCATCCCAACTCTTCAGACACGAAGGCGGATTGATTAATGGGGACAGGTCTGGCTGAGGCATAACAGGGATCCTGCTCAGGTTAAGTGGTGCTTAGATTGTTTTATATAGCCTGTGATTAGGAGGATGAAGCTGAAGAGTTTTGATCGCTCTGAGTTCGCACCCTCTCTAATCAGCAGGGGCCTTTCGATCCAACCTGACCTGGCAACTTCAATCAGACATGCCTGCACTGTTTTCCACGAAGGCTGACAGCCTTTCCAGCAGTAATAATAAAAAGGAAAACAGAAGATAGATAGAGAGAGAGAGAGAGAGAGAGAGAGAGCTAAATAGAAGTCCCAAGCTAAATAGAAGTTTAGTTTTGCTTATTATGTTGAACTAAAGAAATGGGTCTAATATATTTATTGGACTAATAAAAATGTCTATCTAAAGCTGTAAAGAAAAGACAAATGCATTTGTAAGCCACTTAACAGCAATGTATAATACAGCTACACAAAATTATGGAAATAGTGAATAAAGCCTTCTGTTAGAGCTGTAAATTTGACAAAAACAAACCTATAATAAAAGGTATTTTTATTCCATAAAAAGTCACCTGCTAATTATCTTTGTGTTCAATTTATATATATATATATATATATATATATATATAGCCATGCTATTAATATTTATTTGCCAAATGTCCTACGGATTGGAGCAAAACAATTACAAAAAATTATTTAATTTAAATGCTTCACATGACTAAGTAACATCTCAGAATCGTAGCTGTTCCACACTACATCCAGGATGAGACAGAAGGCGAGAACATAAGCCACTGGTCTCTGATGATCACCTTCACTTAACCTTTCCTCCCTGAAAACCATTTCCACACCATCGCTCCAAGCACAACACAGCAGGCCCATGATAGACCTTCCACCATTTCAGACAGAACTGTAATGGTACCATACATAAAAACAAAAACAAAAACTGAAAAGGTCCATGCTAGCGCTGTTCACTCCATTTAGGAGAAAGACCTGATAGAAAAAAGAGAAAACTAAGCTAAAAACATAGGCAGCTCATTTGTCAGGGGAGCTTCTCATAAAGACTTTTCTCTTTCAAACACACTGGATAAGTATTTTAATTAGTTGTATAATTGTCTAAGTAATTGGTAGACAACTTAGCTCAAAGAGTAACCCATCTCACCGAGGCTGTGTTCTATCATATCGAAGGATCTGTAATTAAGACAGTTAACTGAGATACGCGCTGTAGGCCGCTGCCATGGCGGGGGGGGAGTTGGGCAGGGTAAACCCCGATAATGCAAGACTGACAGAGGGAAAGCCTCCAGTGAGAACGTAGAGATGGAAAAGAGACTTCATAATGTGTCGAATTGTAGGGTGGGGTTAGGTGGTGGTGGGGAGGATTGATGGAAACACTTTGTTAATGAAAATCTGCACGCTTTAATATGCTGAAAAATTGTTATTAGTAATGTGAGAAAGCTACATTCATGATATATATTTATTTCATTTTTCTAAAAAAAATTAATCTCAATTAAAACGCAATTATACCAAAAAAAAACTTACAATTCATCATGCTATGTTGTATTTACCGTGAAAAGCTCTGTTGGTCAATAATGGGAAATGTTGCCTCATTAGACATGTGGTGGAGCAATTCACTCTCTCAGGCACATTTTTGGTTTGTTTAAATCACAGCTATCATTATATACTGTTCATTCTCATTTTGCATAACTTTGCTCTGGTTATAGGCAATTATGAATTACGGTCGGGAGGAGGCCTGGTTTTCGTTTTTTGGAAGTCTGGGGAAATTTTAATTTAACCATTGTGGAAAACAAAAACCTTAATGAACAATTATACAAACAGTAGATTTCTGTGTCGTGCAGTCAACTTAATTAAAATTACTATAATGAAAAATGAACTAGTTACAGCATGAAAGCTTGCTTATCAATTTTACTGGAAAAAAATAAATATAAATGGAATTGAAATTCAGCTTCCCCTTCTTGCATTAGTGAGTTAATGAAAACAACCTTAGTTACAATAAAGATTTGAATTATTTTACAAATAAATTATCAATGATGTTATTAATAACAAAGCACTACAACTCAATTTCTGCATCTCAGAGAAGATATATATAAATAATTAAGGGGAATAAATCATATAGATTTTAGTTAATGTATTAATGTTCCTTCATAGCGACGCTGAACAGAAAGCACACAGTACACATGCGTATATTTAGTATGGGCAAAAGTATTTGTCTTTCTGTGTGGAGTTTGCATGTTCCTGCCACAGTCCAAAAACATGTACATTATGTTGTTTAACGACTGTAAATTGGCCATAGGAGTGAATGTGGGTGTATGTGGTTGTTCGCCTATGTTTGGCCTGCAATTGACTGGTGACCTGTCCATGGTGTACCCTTGTCTCTCGCCTTATGTGTGCTGTGATAGGCTCATGAATCAGTTTGATGAATTTAGACACTCAATTAAAAGGAATGAATCAGTTTATGAATTTAGACACTAAATCATAAACACTGGTGAACAACTGAGTGTAAAATGTTTTACACAGATAGCCTGAAGAAATAGAGCAACATTCTTACTATCAAAAATGGTTTTGATAAATCACAACCTTTTAACATTTAACAATCACAAATGAAGATGTTATATATGTTATAAGCGTCGCCTCACAACAAGAAGTTCCTGGGTTCGAATCCCGGGCTTGGGGTCTTTCT
>JAOTQW010000022.1:6162389-6173600 GCA_026260075.1 Sisor rabdophorus
GTGTGTGTGGCCCTGCGATGGACTGGTGACCTGTCCAGGGTGTACCCCCTGCCTATGTGCACTGGGATAGGCCTCAGCAGACCCCCGTGACCACGGATTCAGGAATAAGCGGGTAGAGAAGATGAATGAATATTTATTCAAAAAAACATGTGCATTATATATTACCATGTTATATAATATATATTTGTTAATCTTTATATTCCTGCACACACACCTAAATATATTTTACTGCACACACAAATCTGTTTTTGCTTTTTTAGTTCCTGGCCATAGTATGTATGTGACCGAAATTAAGTTTTCAGATGTTAAATCTCACTGATCCCTCTAGAAGTGACATAATTGAATGTTAAGATTAAGAATGAAGTGGCTCATGTACTGTAGTCCGAGTGTAAGCAGAAGTTCAAGAATTCGAGTGGAGAACATCAGTACAGAAAGAGTCTGAGATGTTTCAAAAAACGTGTGTGGGTTGTGAATGTACTCATCAGCTTAGATCAATGCACTACTTTGATCCAATGCAGACCGAACAGCATGTGTTCACCACACCACAACTGGGAGAGCTATTAGCCAACAATTTGCTGAAATGCAGAAACTGAAGTCAGCTTGACAAAATTCTGCTACTTGTATACCTACTAAAGTCGAGCGGTCAAGCCATTGCATATTTGTTGTTAAGGCATAATCCTTCTGTAGGGCTGGCACAGCTGACAGCGTTCTGGTTAATATTAATGTGTACACAATAGCATGCAGCAAATGGAGGCTGTGTTAAATGATCAGATTACACTGAAAAACTGATAGCAGATGTATGCATGTACCAACCCAAGTGGCTAATTACAGAGGGGCTACCCCGAGAGACAGACAGGAGAGGAAATTAAAACAGTCCTCCTCCTTTCTCTCTCTCTTTTTTTCCTCACCACCCTCTCCCTCCAGCAACAGCCAATAAGGAAAGTGGCACTGACAGATTGACAAATAAGGTTAATAAGTACTTTCCACTTCTCCTAAAGGCTAATCAAATATTAATCCTTGCAGTGTGGTCAGCAGAAAAATAACAAACAATCAGTGGAGAGGCATTGATTCAATTGATTTGACAGTGAAGCTTTGGAAAACAAATTCCCTAAACATTTAGCAGCGAAGAAGAAAACTTCTTTATTTGGGCTCCATGGTTTCATATAGTAGCTTATAATTTGAATGGATATAAACAGTGCAGGAATAAAAACACCGCCTGAAATAAAGCTATAAAATGAGTTTATTTTTGAAATCAGTATTGGAAAGCAAAAATACATAGTACATGTATTTTATGTGTAAATTTTAATTTTATCTTTTGCATACATGATTATGGCTTGGTTAGCATGGTCACAGAAGGTACTGGGTTATTACCGTCCGAGGGGTCTTTCTGTGCGGACTTTACATGTTCTTCCAGCTCTTGCATGGGTTTACTCCGGGTACTCTGGTTTTCTTCCACAGTCCAAAAACATGTACATTAGGTTGATTGGTTATTTAAAATAGCCCATAGGAGTGAGTGTGAGTCTGTGGTTGTTCATCTATGTGTGCCCCTGCGATGAATTGGCGACCTGTACAGTACCTTTTGCTCTATGTGTGCTGCGATAGGCTCCAGTAGACCCCTGTGACACAGTGTTAGGGAATAAGTTATCGATGATCAATTAATGAGTGAATAAATAAATTAAGGGTTGCGCGGTGGCATAGTAATTAGCAGTTCGCCTCACAGCAAGAAGGTCCTGGGTTCAATTCCCAAGCAAGAGGAATATTCTCTGCAAAGTTTGCATGTTCTCGACACACGTGTGTGTTTACTCTGGTTTCCTCCAACAGTTGAAAAACATGTACATGAGGTTGATTGATAATTCTAAATTGCCCATAGGAGTTAATTTGAGTGCATTTGGTTGTTTACCAATCAACAACAACACCCTAACCATTTGAGCTCTATTGCCCACACTGCCAATACATAGTTAGAAAGAGAGAAAAACTTGGGATCCACTGAGACTGAGACTGAACTCTTGCATGTTAGAAGAAAAACTCAGATATGTATTGTGATGTAATTAAAAAAATGTTTATTGCACAAAATCTGATGTGAAAATATTTTAAAAATTATGAGGACAACACATGCAAGCACCAAAAATGAGCATTTCTAATAGCATTTATAATATTTTTTTTGCTAATTTGATGCTAGCTCTTTGTTTTTGTGCCGCACAGAAAATTTGCAGCTAGCAGTAACATTAAGGGGTGACTTATTGGTTAAGGTGTTGGACTAATACCAGAAAGTCCATGGTTCAATTCCCAGCATCACCAAGCCACCAATGTGGGCCCCTAAGCCCCTAAGTTGCTCAGTTGTATAAAAAAGATAAATGTAAGTCGCTTTAAATAAGTGCATCTGCTAAATGCTGTAGATGTAAATGTTAGCACTTGGCAAATGACCCTGCATCAAACCCTTGCAAAATGAGATAAAATAATATTATCCCACATAAATTGTATCCCTATAAATAATCCCACAGGTATCAGAATCAGAGAAAATATTGGTACTAGTATGTAAAAAT
Source organism: Sisor rabdophorus (assembly GCA_026260075.1). Taxonomy (NCBI): domain Eukaryota; kingdom Metazoa; phylum Chordata; class Actinopteri; order Siluriformes; family Sisoridae; genus Sisor; species Sisor rabdophorus. The sequence goes on from JAOTQW010000022.1 coordinate 6,164,933, forward strand.
GGTATAGTTGCATCCCTTAATCATATGTGTAGATCTTTTTACAATTATTAGCTAATATTTTTGCTTTAAAAATTTAACAATATCAGACAAATCCCTTCTTCATCAACACAAATGATTCATGAGGTTAAGAACTAAATTCCCAATTACGTATCAGGAATCCTTTGGGCGTTTTACTCAAGTCAGAAAAATGCGGGCAGATCTAAGTAATCCCTCATGGCTAGAAAAGGAAAACACCAGAGACAGCAGTCAGCGTGGTAACATACAAAAACACCCAGCGATATTTGTAGGAAATTGGAAATCAAGCACTCAGTAGCAAGAGGGGAAGCATTATTGTGACAGAGGATAGCAGTTGTGATAGGGTTGTTTTTTGTAGCCTCTGTTCAAACCCTCCACACCCACCACCTAACTCCCTAGCCGATTCTCTGTCTCCTTTTTTTTCTCCACTGCTTTCACTAATCACAAGCCCCAGGACATCTTGAGGCCTAGTGGACTATGTCTGCAGCCCTAGACACACTCACTGATAGGACAAAATTGGATACAGTGTGAATGCAAAGAAGCTTATCATCCAACATTGCCAGGCACTGCTTCCTCCTAGAGCATATGTCAACATCATTTATTAGATGTGGCAAGGGACTAAATAATGTATGATCACAAAACGAAAGGGGGGGGGTTATGAATCTCTCCCAGCAGGTGGGTGGAATAATATTTGGAAAGAATATGAAAATTATTAATAGAACCTCCTTGAGGGAGAATTATTTGTTAACATTATCCGGTAAGTCACTGGGGGGGGGGCTTCGAATCTATGATTAATCATATAGAGCTTTTTCAATAATAACAATATTATAGAGTAAAGGCTTTCCACTTAACAGTAAGTCGGCATAAAGTAGCCCTTCATTAAGCTAATACGCTCTTTGATACAGCAATTCATGCTCACGTTTCTTTAACCCGTCTCCCTGGAATGGGTTCAAATTCAGGGATAAAGCCGATCCGTCTCTTTTGGGTTGTTTTAATGAAATCAGGAATGCGCATTTTTTTAAAAAGAACTATAGACACCAAGAAAAAAAACAGATTGGATATCCTACGCTGGAGTGATAGGCAGTGTGTTGCATAATAAATGGACAAAGACAAGCATAATTATGGTGAAGTGTTTAAAATGGCACATTATACAGAATGTGTGAACATCAGAACGCAGTGATCTCGGGCTATGTTAATGCTAATAGCTATAGCCTCATTGGGCTTTTCGGCCAGGCGCTTCCATCCCAAAGAATCCCTGTAGAAAAAGAATGCAGTGTTAACATTTTACTGGTTTATAATGATACTTAGGGAACATTAGCGCAGCAAGAAACCGCGGCTAAAAACCAGGGCGGCCAGTGCACGTTAGAAACAGAGTAGGACAAACGATTATGTTCCAGAGCGTTTTTAAACTCCTTCTACACATATATTCATTACCCGGGAAATAAGTATCTGAGCAGTCCTTTAACCAAAATTTACTCTAGAGATACGTGTAATTGACTCTACATCTAACAGTATGGAACAAATCCTACTAGCAGAGGGAGTCCGCAAATTGCATTAAAAACACTCAATTGGTCTGGGATTGGAGAACGGCACGTGTCTGTCTCTATCCTATTACCCATGCTGCTCTTTAATCTACTAAACATGCTGACACAGAAAAAAACATCTCTTATACAGTCAAAAAGAAAAAAAGAAGCTACAGGAGGAAAAAACCCTCACTTTTACCACCCAATCGAGAAACAATGAATGAATACTAGGTGAATAACTTCCCCTACCTCTGATTGAAGCGTGATTACATGTAAACAAGCAGAAAACAAGATGGCTGCGCACAACTCAACCTGTCAACATCCACTACCTGCTTTAAATCTGTTTCCTTATTTTCAGGCAATCTGTGGAACCCAGGCCTGCAAAGCCTAATCCTGTTTTTATCCACACACACACACACACACACACACACACACACACACACACATACACACACACACACACACACACACACGTCTCCTGTATCACCCTCAAAATTCCACTTGCTGCCTCTTTTGTGAGATTTTTTTTTAATCTTGCCTTTAAAATTCTAAATCTATTCATTTTTTTACATGGGTTTCATGCTGTAGCCTTGAAGATGTATTTATATATCCGGTTTTTGCAACTCAAGGATACGTGATTTTTTTATATTTACATTTAGTACTAGCGCAACATTTTTTGTCTTTAATAAGAAAATAGGTTTCAAACTGGTCAGTGAAATATAAGTTGTTTTTTAGCTGAGTGCTTGAGACTTGTTGCAGTTGTCTTTTTCAGGTTAAGGCCTACCTTAATGACGTGCTACTGTGTGCTGATGAATCACTCAGGTGATGTCTAGACAGCTTGCCAGACGTCAGTGTTCTCTGTATTAATATTGAGTGACAGAGTGAGTGATGGAGACTGAACTGACCTGAGTTAGTAATTAGCACTCTCAAAGGGGAAATCACACCTATTTCCACTTTAGGGGACGATTAAAAACTCCTAAAACTATGGATTAAAGGCAACACAAAGCCAGACATTTCGAATAAAATAAAGCTAAAAATAATAATTAAATACTACCGTAGTGAGGCAGCATGGTAGCTTAGTGGTTAGCACCACTGCCTTACAGCAAGAAAGCCTGGAATGGATTTCTGCTAGGAGTTTCTCTGTGTGGATTTTGCATGTTCTCCCCACACCTGTGTAAGTTTACTCTGAGTACTCTGATTTCCTCCCACAGTGTGTTGGATGCTTATCCTAACTTTGTGTGTGTGTGTGTTTGTGTGGCCCTGTGATAGACTGGCAACCTTTCCTGGGTGTGATCGTACTGCCTTTCACCCTCCAAAGAGCTAGGATGGGTCTTAAGCAGACCCCAGTGACCTCAGATATGTGGGTTTAGAAGATGAATAAACTACTGTATTTACTGTCACTTCTTATAATAAATAAATTAAGCACAATTTTTATTACAATTGTTCTAAAAGAAAAACAGAAAACAAAAGATGAAGGTGAAGAAACTGCACCAACCTCTTCCTCCCTGAGCCTTGTGTCTATATGCAGGTATTAACTGAGCTTGCCTAATAATGTCTGCTTTTTGGGAGCTTTTCCCAACAGCATGCAAAACATTAAATATATAAACTTTATTTGCCAAATACTTGAAGAGAAATTTTATCATATGAGTGCAAACAAGTCTGTCAATATTATCTACACAAGCACAAAGCCAGAGAGCACGAACGATACATAACATCATAGCAACAGCACAATCTAACCTTGGCACCATGTGCATATACTCTGAGTGGAAGATTTTACTAACACACTCACACACAGACGCTATTTTCATAGGATGTGTACATACTTAAATTCTGTTATTCTAAACCAGCTTAAATGGTTGATGTTTGTGTGAAAGCTGTGAAAGGACATATGCCTTTAAATTTTGTTTATCATCTACAGAAGTAGTCATTTATTGGGGTTTATTTTACTACACTTGCTATAGTAACTCTACTATGGTAAAATAAACAAATGACTATTCAACTACACTATACTGCACTACACTACATGACACTACACTACACTACACTACACTACACTACACTACACTACACTACACTACACTACCTTAACTACATTACAGTACACTTCACTGTACTTTACTGTAGTATACTACACTTAACTACACTATACAGTGGTGTACCAGACTTGAAGGGGTGGCTTAGTAGTTAAGGTGTTAGAAAGACCCAGGTTCGATTCCCAGGACCACCAAGCCACCACTGAGTGCCCCTGAAGTAAATGTCACTCTGGATTAGGGTGTCTGCCACATGCTGTAAATGTAATGTAATGTACTACACTATACTTTATTACAAAACATTACACTACTACATTGCATTACTGTACTGTACTACATTGCACTATACAACATTATACTGTACTATATTAAACTACACTATACTATATTACACTTAACTGTAGCATAACTCTGTACTGTACAACACTATACTATACTACATTACACTATACTACACTGTACCACACTGTACTACACCACACAATGTTTTTGGTACAATACTACACTATACTATACTATATGACACTGTATTCTACAACATTGTTTATATCAGAATACATGTAAAGAGACATGGATTGATTCTGGTTTTGAAAATCTGAACAGCTTCAGTAAGACTGTGGAAGGAAACATGACGACCTGGAGGAAAACCCACTCAAGCGAAGGGAGAACATGCAAACTGAGCACAGAAAGACCCCCTGCCCAGTATTCAGCGCTCTGTCTAGTGTCAAGTATTTGAAGATAAGTAAAAACAGAGAAATTAAAGTAAAAATTTATTTTAAAAATGATTTTGAATAGATGTGTTCTGATTTTAATACAATTCTATGGTATTTTTTATTTTTTATGTGATATAAAATCCAAGACACTGTTAAGCTTCTCGAATGCACCACATGATCGCTCAGTGTCAGACGCATGTCCAGTGGGGGGATCCAGAACACAGCTAACCCTGCACTGACATTTGTGTTGATATTGTCATGAAATAGTACTAACGCTGGCAGGGATTTGTACACTTTACCAGATTTATCAATGTCATCTCAATGGATTTTTATTTAAGAGAACTGGTCATGGCTCCGTCTCGTAGCAACCCATGCTGTCTTCCTGACAGCTGTCTATTTCCATGTCATTCTTTCTGATCACCAAAGCAAAGCCAGAACGAACACATAAACAAACACTTAGCAATATCACCACCTCCCCCGACTGACATCCCTGTTGAATATAAGCTGTTTTTTTATATAATACACTATTTCTATAAAGCCTACTCGAAGGCAAAAAATCTTTGCCAGCTTTCTAATAAAGATCATGGAGTGAGTTAAATGCCGAAAGACTTTTGCATTGTTAAAATTATACAGAGAAACTGTTGCATGTGAATAGATTAACGAGGTGTCCTCGTAAATAGACTCGCAGAGGCGTTTATGTAAACTACACTCTGTAGGTAAAAGAGAACAGAACTTCTTTTTCATTTCTAAATAGAGCTGATGGGAACGGTAAGTTTGCATAAACATTGTTCTCTATTTCAAAAACTTTATTATATTTTTTCCATTAAATTATTGAATTAAACCTGTGTGAATTCAAGATCTATAATCAAAAACTTATATTTTTTTTGTTGATTATTGAAGTCATATTGTTACCTACAACATTTATCAAACACCCCACAGCCCTCAGACTGCTATAAATTTATCTTAATATAACTTATTATTAAATATTAAGGGCCTGTGTGACCTGTTGTCACATGGTTCCCTAGATAAAGTTGAGCTACACAATGCATGCATAGCAATGAGAGCATAGGTGCCCTCAGACAGGTTTTTGAAGGCCTTGTTCCTCATTTTTTAAGCAATAACAACACTGTGTTGCGGGGCAAAAAGTGTAAAATATGACCAAACGTTAACAATTATAAAATTTATATTGACAATTCAGAAGTTCAAAAGCCTTGCCTAGGGGCCCCTTAGCTGAGGGAAAAGTCCCAGGTTCCAGGTTTCTGTGCGGACTTTGCATTTTCTCCCTGCGCTTGCCTGGATTTACTCCAGGTATTCCAGTTTCCTCCCAAAGTATATGAACATGTACATTAAGGTGGTTGGTGACTCTAAACTGCCCATAAGAGTGAGTGTGAGTGTGTAGGGTTTTTTGTCTATGTGTGGCTCTGCAATAAACTGGCGACCTGTCCAGGGTGTACCCCCGCCTCTCACCTTATGTGCGCTGGGATATAAATTAAAAATAAATTTCAGTAATGTCTATTAATCTACATTAGTCTATCCATTTCTACAAACTTTCATTGCATCCTCTCTTCGCGCGCTAGCATCCTATTACCTTAGCATCGAGCCAATAATATAAACACGTCTCGAAGGTCCACTTGTTAGAGTCTTTATTCCATATTTTCTGTCTTTAGCCTGTGAAGCAACAGAGTAATATGAGCATTTTCTACCTATCACTCGATAATGGATTTGGTATTGGGTTTTCCCATGACATTTAGAGGTTAATTTGCACTCCTTTCATGGTTACTTATTGACGGCTAGCCCGGATATTTGCATTCACCACGCTTTTTATTGACACAAATGATTAATATGCTGCCAGATCAAACAGGATAGCCAGTCTGAAGATTGCACATGGGTACAGAAAAATATTTTCATCTATTCCGGTTGTTTACAATGGTAAGGACAGATATAAACAGAAAAAGGTCTCAAATTGTTTATCGGAAATGGAGATATGTGTTTTTCATGTAAACAGAGGGAATCATTTTAGAGCTTATTTCCGTCTCCCGGAAGTAAAACAGCAGTTTACAATCCTTTTTCATCACTGAAAATCTGCCCAGATATCACGTTACATTTATAACTCTGGCTTTTCATCACTGCTGATGAATGAGTATTAGATATGGTGTTGACATGGTAGGTCAGGTCAGAAGGTCATGTAACCAGGTTCTTCTGCTTTGATCCCCAGTCACACTGGTAGAAATGAGAGAAGGAAGAGGAAGGGCAGATTCTTCACAGCCTGCCATCCGACTCTGATTTGTTTTCCTGCCTGCTAATGTCCTGATAGGCCTGAATAATCCATCAGCTCGTCTGCTTCACCTTCTTTTTTTTTCTTCTTCTTTATTTTCTTCAGCTCCATTGCTCCTGGACAAGTGCTCAAATTCAGTGGATTTCTGTGCGGCTCAGATTACAATTTCTATCATGGCTTGAAGAAATCTTTACTATAAGCACAGAAATACTATAGTACATTCACATATCCAGTCTAACACTTCTCAGCCCCCTTTGATCCATAGATCCTATCTCACCACTGCATCGACAGGAAGAAATACTCCCGTATCATCGCAGATGTACTACAACATGTGAATTAGTTCGAGCCGTAAAATACGACAGGCTCCTGTAATCCAGCTGCATCCACAGCCTTTTCCATATCCGGAATAATTTCCATGCAGTCGTGCTTAAATGTCTGTAATTTCACATCCTCACATTCACACGGCATGTCAGCGTCTCAGGGGGAGGCGGAAAAAAACGTTCAAACGAGTCCGAATATAAAATTAAGAGAGGTGGGTGGTCGACAAAGGCTTGGAGCACTTGACAACAGCTGTCTTTGCTATAAATCCCACAAATCCACAGTACAAATAAAAGTCTTTTCCGAGTTTTGAGTAAAATCTAAAAAAATGTAAAAAAAGATTGATGAATAACTTAACCTAAGGAAAAAAAAGGATTGTGATCACTTTGAATGGATGGATGGATGGATGGATGGATCTAAGGAACTAAGTGGATCAATGCATAGGTAAATAAATGGAGGGATGGATGGATGGATGGATGGATAGATTATCTACCTGTTAAGAATGATCTCATTGGTTAATATATGAAAATGCTTATTTTTACCTAACATTGTGTAAGCAGTATAATCTGTGTGGGTTATAATAGCATCGTATGATTGTGTTTATCATTTTAGCACATCCTTTGGGTTAAAAACAAATTGCATCACCTAATATTTCTTGCTTTATATGTAGTCATGCAGGAGGAGGGGAAGAGGATAGTCAAATTTCACACTTATGTGTAATGAATCTTGCATTATTTATAGTGTGAATAATGGATGAGCTTAAACTCTCACATGATATCTATGACTGTGAATTCTCTCTCTGTCAGAGTGTGTGTGTGTGTGTGTGTATGAAATGCTGCTTCAGCTGAGAATTCATTAGTGTAGTTAATGGACTGAACATCATGTTCAGTTGGGGTTGTTGGGGTTCTGTACCTAAATGATCTCTGTTTGAAAGATCATTATAAGAAGTTGCTCAATTTTATCCAGAAAATTCTTAAAAACACATTTTAACAGAAAACAAGGTCAAACATGAGAATAATTAAATGAATTGCTGTTTGAATAAATACCCACAATCGCACAAAGCTGAAAGCCGAGACACACAGAACCGCGATTCCCATCCCTGCGCCTGATTAGCTTATTTGATTTCCTATTCACATTTTAGTTGATTCAATACTGTACATTTTTTTCCATTAGCATAAAAGTAACTGGTAAGATTATCTTCACTTATTTGATCTATTCTAAGAGTCACCTTGTTCAGGATCTTATATGAATAATGAGATTTTAAATTGGAAGACACACATACAGAGAAGGAGCCATTTACAGCTAATTCACTGAGGTAGATCAGAGTTAAGCGCACTGAGGTACACTGCTTAAAGGAATTCAAGGGTTTCGTTCAAGCATCGTATCAAACAAGGGCTGCCGCTTTACTCCACCTGCATTTACATTCAAATGACTTATATTTCACACACATTTATACATTCGCTATATGGACAAAAGTGTTGGGAAGCAAGCCTGGATTTGAGGTGCACTTCTTGTTTCACTTCATGATTCACACTAACCAGAACACAGCATGTCTTCATAGAGATGAGGGGATTTGTGAATAGAGGTATTGTCATACTGGAACAGAGTTTGAATCATCATTGAAAATGATGTAATTCTAGAGAACTGTGTGCTTTGTCACAACAGTTTGCTGGCAAGGTGACTAGACAGTCAGGGAGATAAGTAGCTGTCTGTCTGTATTTAAGTCTTTCTGTCTGTTGGGATAGATGGATGGATGGATGGATGGATGGATGGATGGATGGATGGATGGATGGA
>JAOTQW010000022.1:6235016-6245996 GCA_026260075.1 Sisor rabdophorus
CTGCCTCTCGCCCTATGTGCGCTGGTATAGGCTCCAGCAGACCCCTGTGACCCAGGAAAGTTTGGGAATAAGCAGGTATAGAAGATAAGTGAATGAATATGGCTGTTATTATTATGGCAGACGCATACACCGCCTTATAAAGTAAGCATTCTTTTCCACTTGTTCTATCTTTCAATCCTGTATCCAACCAGCACTAAACTAACAAATTACAAACTGCTTAACATTTGAATTCATCATGATCAAATATATCAAAAATTGTTGATTCATTTAAAAATAATAAGTGACTTGTAAAAACCTGACGATGCTACAGCTAGCTGTTATTCAATGAGGAATTGGAATCCATTTGACACAGCTGCATGGCGAACGCTGACGGACAGGCGATGAGTGCACTGTGATTGCTTGCCGAGGAGACAAACACAGGTGTGCCAATTAATCCAGCAAAATATATTACCTCACAGACACCTCGGCAAAGCGTGCTGGCTGATCTGATCACATCAGAGCTGGGAGAATCTGTCCAGCTGTCAGCAGCAGTGTTAATTGCTTCAAGCTTTGATCAGAGCACAGCTGGACAGAACAAACAAAAACTACGGGGCCGCAAACCGCAACCAGGGTGAGACATCGCTCCACACCTCATCTGGCCGGATGCTGAATATTCTCTCCTCGCCTTGCTGTCCATGCTAGTTCAACAGCTGGAATTCACAAACAGTTACTGAGATGCTATTTTTTAGTCGTGTCAAATGCCAGGTAAATTTTATCAGATAATTAAAGTGAAATTTTCTTTCTAGTATGGAATGCTGCTAATAGTCTGAAAAATGCTACTGGCTGTTAGCGAGGTTAAATAAACAGTGTGTGTGTGTAATAGAAGGTTCAGTTGTCTGTTCTGGTCAGAGGTAAATAGTGGGATTTTAAGTGGGAGTCCTTACATCTATTATTTGTTCTTTAGCGCTCACCCCAAACACCCATTGAAGTGGAAATAAAACCAGATCAACAATTACTGACGGATCCCATTTCCTAACAATGGAATGCGCCAGAAAAATAAAACAATCCAAGTCTTTTAAAGTTGTATTTTAGCAAGTGGACAATTAGATTAAAGCTGAAGCACAACTGTGTATAAAAGAGATGTTTAGATATAGTTTGTTCTACATTATAGCATGAAGCTGTAACCACTTACTAAACCCTGCCGTTGATACCAAACCATTTCAAAATGGTGGAAAGAACGAACAATCTGAATTCCACTCAGGCCGATCCAACTTGTTTTAATGCAAAATGACGATTAAAGCAAATCATCAGACTAAAAGATGCTAAATAGCTCATCTAAGCGGTTCAGCAACGGCAAACCACGGCACGCTATTTGTTATGCTCTTTCATTCACAGCACCATTAACCAAACCTGAATGAGCTTGCGACTGCATCGAAGCGTGGCACAGATTCTCTTGATTGATCTATTTGTAAAGCCAGATCGTAATTTAGGGGAGGCTAATAGCTTTCTGCAGCGCTAGGAAATGATTCGCACATTATCTGCCCCAGTATATCATGCAGCAGAAATCAGACGAAAGGTACCAAAGCCTCTGTAAAACACAAAAGAGTCGAGGAAAACAAATCTTGGATCAGAGCCTCATGGCTTTTATTCAAATTATTATACACATTGGTTTTTCTAAATCTTATCTAATAAAGCTCCGGGTTTCTCTGTTCAGTTGTGTGCTCTTCGGCTATAGAGATAGAGATCAGATTCCAGGCTAGATGTGTCAGCACAAGATTTTATCAATGCAGAATACCATTAATACTCATTTCCAGGAGTGACATTTAGGCAAACAGTGCGCCTGTACAGGCAGAAGATGACATGGCCGTTACATTGAGTCATGGGAAAAGTGTGTTTGAAATGACTGCAGGCCAAAGTTTATGTCTCCACAAAGTCTCTGAGGTCTCTATAAGCTGCATGAAATTACTCCTTCACTAAAACTGCAGGACTTAAATGATCCTCCAGCATTACAATGTCCCTGTCCACAAATCCCCTGATCTCTATTAAGACATGCTGTGTTGTGGATGATTTGAAATAAAATAGCCCTCATGCCCTACACAGAGTCCTAATTCTGACTTTAAACTAAAAACTTCCAGGATGAACTGGAACCCAGACTGAACTGCAGACCTTCCCACCCCAACATTAGTGTCTAATCTTAATAATACTATTGTAACTGAATAAACACAAATTTACACAGTCACATGACCCAATCTAGTGGAAAGACTGTACAGCAATCTAGGTTATTAGGTCTCTATTATGTCTTTATTCCTCATATATCTCATATATCCTCTGGAGCAGAAAGGGTTCAAAGGTCTCGGTTAAGCCAGGTCTTACTGGCCTTTCAAACAACAACTCGGCAATAGTAAATAGTGAAACTAACATCTAAAATAGGACATGTCTGGAGGTAATGGCAGGTGTTTCAATACCTTTAACCACAAATGCTATTTTAGGAATTGTTCTGTAAATGTATAGCAATGATCACATGATTATTCTGGTATTTGGTCTGGAAGCTTACATTTTTCCTTGATGAGATTTAAAAGGGCACCCAACTCAAGATGTAAAACACAAAGATCGTGTTTACCGCATTCCTGCCTGAGTCGTCACTCTCTCCCTTCATGGTAATTGTATCTTCTTATAGTCAACAGGGCTGATTGCTTCAGTCTCGGATCATTGGAAAAGAGAGAAAAAGAAACAGAGAGAAAGGAGAGAGAGAGGTCCAGGCTTCTTTTTCATGTCAGACTCTTTAAGAAAAACGTTTGCAATCCGGTGGCAATCACACTTTATACTTCAAAGCAACAGGGAAAAAGAGAAGAGGCCGTCAGCTCTCTGCTTTTTCTACGCTATAGCCAAGCACCAGTCATGCATAAAGGAAGAGGAGATGATCTAAGCTGAGGTGCTATTGAGGAGAAGACAGAACCGACAGGTGTGCAGCGGGCAGGTAGAAGCACATCACCTTTTGGAAAAAAATAAGGGGAAGGGTACAAAGGTACAAGCAGTACAAATCTTTTATGGACTAAAATACATACTACAATGATTTTACTTACCACAAATCCCCCCCCCTCCCTCAATTTTCTTAAAGGGGTCATTACTTTTCTCCACCTCAAATAGTTTGAAACCAGGTCCGGCCATTGAATTAGGGTTAGATATATTCCCAGTGTATTTCTTACATCATCAAAATCATACATTTAGGCACTTTTATACAAAGCCACTTAAATTTATCTATTTTGTATAATGGCTCAGAAGTGTAAATGGTGTGGGAACATAGTAAAACGTGACTTGAAATGCATTATATGACTATCTAACAATTTTATCATTCTGCCTTAACTTTTGTCCTACTGATTGAACCATTTATTTAGAATAAAATAAAAATATATTGCCCAAGTCCAGGTTACACTATAGTAAGCTTTAGAAAATGGCAAATATCTCTTCAATATTCATAAATCTTTCTAATATACAAACTTTTAAAGGACAAGAAAATCAATGCAAAAAAAATACGATTGTATGAAACCCAGGAATCATATACAGTGGGGCAGAAAAGTATTTAGTCAGAAAATTAGTCTGATTTTAAAAGAATTTATTTGGAAATTCTGGTGGAAAATAAGTATTTGGTTACTTACAAACGCGCAACATTTCTGGTTCTAACAGACCTGTAACTTCTTCAGTAAGAGGCTCCTCTGTCCTCCACTAGTTCATTACTTCATTCTTTTATTCATCTTCTATACCTGCTTATTCCTGAACTCCGGATCACAGGGGTCTGCTGGAGCATATCCCAGCGCACATTGGCCGAGAGGCAGGGGGTTACACCCTGGACAGGTCGCCAGTCCATTGCAGGGCCACAGACACACAATCAGACGGAATCCCAGTCACTCCTATGGGTAATTTAGAGTTACCAATTAACCTAATGCACATGATTTAAGCAAAAATGTGTCTAACAAAGAGGACCCGTATCTTAAAAAACGATTTAGTTTGGACATTGTTAAGTTACCCCTGCAAAGTCAATCACAGTGACAAAACGGTGTTAATTATCTAAAAATGCTATAAAAAAACCCCACCAACAACAACATGGTAGTAGCGTCAAAACAGGATTAAGAAGAAAGAATATCGGTATAATGTAAGCAATACAGTAACAACAATTTAATAACAAGAGTTTTGGATTTATAGTGTGTGAATAATCAAAGAATGACAATAATTGGTCTATTCTGACAAAAAAAAAATAAAAAATTACAAGTAAATAGATAAAAACTATTTTGGGATGAACTGGAAAACCGACTAAACCCCTAAACCAACATTAGTTCCACTATCAGGCTTCATAAGTGAAAACCATAAGAAAAAAAAATTAACCATAGCAAATTATTTCCACCCACCAATCAACCCTGCTTATAAATACTTACAGGATTAGCTACTAAATGCAATGACCCACATTTTAACCCCCAGCAATCAGAGACATTAAACCCAAAATCCAACATTTAAAACAAACTTCATTTTGGTAGCCAGTAATTCCCTTTTGGATGAGCTTAAGTCTGAGCAGCTTTTTCATTGAGATCTGTCAAGGCAAAACAGCAGTGTGTCGGTGAATCATCTCAGAGTCTTCAGTAACACCTTCCTGCTGGCAAAGCCATCACTCAGCTCTGTTCCGCCCCAGTGCCAGTCAGCCTGTGGAGAAAATAGCCTAGGCCAGGAAAAAACCATCCGGGTCGAGCTGCTAAAAACCAGCTAGTAAAAGCTGTTGGGGGAAAAACTTGAGACACAAAACCTAACAGGGGTTAGGCAATGAAAATTAATTTACTATTGGAAGACCATAAAGTAGATTACATTTGGGTGCATAATGTTTATTTTTACAGGTCTGTAACATGTTCAAACCCCAAGCGTCTTTACTTCAACTTGAGTAAAAGGTGTAGTCACTAACCAGTGCTGTTTTATACAGGAGTGTCTGTACTTGTACTTGACATAAAGGATCTGTGGACATTTGCCATCGCAGCTGAATTGTTTTCTATTTCCATATGTAAAGATTAAAGGGGCAACTAGGTATAAATGTTACACTCCGTAGGGTAAAATCTACTGCTAAAAGTATTCCTAAACACATTTTTTCTTTCAATTACCCTTAGTCATTTTAGACATGCTGACAGGAAAGTGAAGGAGTTGGGTTGGACTTCCATCAGGGTGCGGGAACAGTGCAGTCTCGTCACACTCCTCTGTCTGTGTAAACAAACACCATCTCATCCCCTTAGGCATCCCTGCTAAAAAGCCCCTATACGTTCCTCTGGTTTGCCAAAAGGGAGCATGTATAGAGAGTGTATAATCAATTACTGACATGGTTCATATAGCAGTGTATAACCTGAGCGCACCCACATGATCTTCATTCAGTTCTCTTCAAACAGACAAAGAGCTTTTTCAGATGAAATGACACCAGCCGAAAACAACTTACACTTTCATGGCAAATTGGCTTCCATTAGAGCAGTGTAGCATAGCAGAAATTTGGTCAGGGATGCAAATATAGGGGGAAATCCCAAAAAAAGAAAAAGACAAAAAAAAACCTAGCGTGACTCAGTAGGACAGTAGTTGACTGCTGTTTCTTCTTCTCCACGAAGAATAGAAAAAATAAACATCCAATATAATGAGGCATTGAAAACATGATCCAGAAAACAAGAGCGACATCTGCCAACGGACAGAGCACCTCCACCTCTTCATTTTTTTTTCTTTTATTATTCAAAAGGAATCTAGACACATCAGTTACACATAACTATTTATGATATTAACCCTTTTTGTTTAAAAAATGTTTTTGTTTATTTTATGTTGTAGCCTCCATGTGCAGGACCTTCATGGACTCTGCGATGACAGAGCTGGTATCTATCTGGCCGTAGATCCCCACTACAAAGGCTTTATGGAGCAGAATGTTAGCATGCTCTAAAGAAAAACACAGGATCAGGAGTAAAATTATTTTAAACTTCAAACAAGAAAGCATATATACAAATTCTTAGGAACAATTACTTACAGATTTTCAGGGAAAAAAAATTCAGATGATGTTTACCTTGGCAGAGGAGGACATATTCTGGAAGGTTCCTCAGGGCTGTTTGGATAACGTCAAAGTTCCCACTACCAAGGCAGTACATGTAGGTGGGCAGAAAGTCTGACGCCAAACTACATAAATGCAATTAAGTATTTTAGAGATTAGTTTAGGAGTCAGACAGGAAGTCTTGGTTAGTGTTGGTGTTATGACATCTGAAATGCACTTCTGTATTAATAATGACTAGGAAACATGAATATCACTATAACTTATGATGCATAAGAGATGACTAATATTTTAAATATTAATGTATGGTCAAAGTTTGAGGTCAATGCTCCTCTAGTGTGTGGCAAATAGTGGATTACTGATCTGGGCCCTTAAGCAAGGACCCTAACCCTCAACTTTTCAGCTGTATGAATGAGAAATATGCTTTGAAACTTTCCTCACCCACATAGTGAGCAGGTTACCTGACTAGATATACGATTATTTCGTTTTAGTGTTGCTCACCTGGGAGTGTTCTGAACGCAGCGCAGTGCAAGACTGAAGGCCATGTTGCGACACAGTTCCTCAGACGAGCTCATCAACCTCTGCAGATCGTTCTGAAAAAACAGTGCATGGTCCGTTCAGCAGCACAGAATTACATAAATCCTAACACACGTTTCCCTGAGGGTTTCCTTAAAACAGTCTTACCAGAAAATACTGGATTATTTCCGGATTTCTCTTTGCCTTCTCATCAATCTCAGTTAATATGTCTAACACATCTGATAAAAAATACAAAATTATCATTATTATAATTTTTTTTCCTCAAGTATGAAGCAATTGATTTTTTTTAAAGGTCTCACCTTCAATGGCTTCTCCTTCAGCAAGCTTCTTTAGGTACTTGTTCATGTCTGCCGAGCTGAGCGATGTCGAGGCCAAGATACTCACCAGAGGCAATGAACCAGAGGATGGGTCGTCTGCTGGGCACAGGGGGGAAAAAAATCTTAAAAGAAGTAGCAAAGTTGTAAACATATTGGACTAATTGTAACATTCCCAGTGCAACCAATTTGGACCCCTGAGCATGTCATTAGACAAATGTAAGTCTCTCTTGAGAAGCATGTGCCAGATGCCGTGAATGTAAATAAAAAGAGAGTCCACAAATGGACATTGGGTTTTTTAAATCATCTTTAAACGACAGACAGTTTACCATCTTTGTCCTCTGTGGTGACGTCTGAGGTTCCCGTCTTTACAGGCAGAGTCAGACCGGCGAGCAGGGATTTTAGCTGCACCAGGTCAGGATTCTCCGATGCCAATCCCCTGTGACAGAGGGAGAAATACTGGACACCGTTTTATACATATATAAATATATATACATATTTATACATATATAAATATAAAACATTAATAAATGAAATAAATGGCTTTCTTACTGGAGGAGATCAGAGTGCTTCTGAAGGTAGGGCACGGCAGCTGCTGCATCATGAGTGATGTATTTCTGAATGAACTGCACAAACTTGTTAATGACCGGTAGACGGGATAATCTTCGGAAGTTCTAAAAACAAAAAAATGAAAAATCCAGAATGGACTTCTATTATATTATTTTTTTTAAAAATCTTAAGTTAGACATGCAATCAAAGGACCTGTTGGGATATTCTATAGTACCCGTTAGTCTTATCTAGACAACATGGCAACATAAAGTAAAATAGAAAAATAGGAAGTTTTATTCATCTTATTTATTTAACTTTAGTTAACATTTAAGAGGAAACCATTTGTTCATTCATTCATCTTCTATACCAGCTCATTCCCTTACATTAAAGGGAACTGCTGGACCATAACCAAGAAAATTTAATTCACATCAAATGATTATCACCTTAACTTCATGTAGGTCAAAATAGTTTTAGATACTTTTTTGTGCATATTTAAGATCTGGTGCCCATTAACAATTAGACAAAAACTAATAAGATCCGTGTTTAACATGTAATAAATACATACATTAGTATTTAAGTTATAAGTATTATTTGATTTAACCCATCTGAGCGGTGGCTTAGTGGTTAACATGGTCGTCTCATAGCAAGAGCACTGCTCGCGGTTGCATGGGTTTACTCCAGGTACTCCAGTTTCCTCCCGAAGTCCAAAAATTTGTATATTAAGTTGACTGGTGATTCTAAATTGCCCATAGGAGCGAGTGTAAGAGAGAGAGAGAAAAAGAGAGAGAGAGTGTGGCCCTGTGATGGACTGGCCACAGGTAGCCAGAGAAAATCTCTGATTAAACCTTACCTATAGACGTTTTTTTATCAAGTGCTACAGTCTGGGTGTGATTATGGATTAACTTTCATTTGAAACACATCTAGATAATCTTACTAGGATAGCATTCTTTCATCTAGAAACATTGCCAAAATAAGACATTTATTGTCACTTAATGATGACGAAAAACTAGTTCATGCCTTCATTATATCCACTGGACTATTGTATTGACTGGACTATTTCAACACTTTCTGGATGTTCAACGTTATAAGAGGGTCCGGTTGCTTCACGTAACAGGGATCCCTCATGTCCCTGGTTGTCCTTTTAGTTATGTTGTTATAGTTAGTCTTGCCTGTCCCTGCCTGCACCCTACACTTAATACATTTCACGACAAACCCTGTGACTGTAACAATACTTGCTGTTTTTTTTCCCCGTTTTCTCCTTCTCTCTCTCCTCTCACTCTCTCCTGCCTGTGCTATGACCAATATTCCACATCGGATCTTCCGGGTCCTTCCTGATAACTCATATCCGGTTGAAAACATTGCATGGCATGATGAGCTGGGAAGTCTCCACATTCCAATGAAGATGCTACAGCTACCTCACACACACTCACACTGTACAATTCCTGTTTCTGTCCATCACCCAGATGGAGATTGTTCCCTGTTGAGTCCGGTTCTTCTTAAGGCTTCTTCCCATTACTCTCTTGGGGAGTTTTTCCGTCACCTCTGAGCAACAGTTCTTTGGGGAAACTGACTTCTAAAACTGACTTATACTATTTCACTCTGCATATGTAAAACAGCTTTGAGACAATGATTATTGTTAAAAGTGCAATAGAAATTAAGCTGAATTCAATTGAATAAGCATATCTGAGAAAAAAAAAGGTTTTTGGAAGAATCCAATAAAAAAAATTATATACATATATATATATACATATATATATATATACATACATATATATATATATATATATATATATATACATACATATAGGGTGGAAAGTATTCCTATTATTTGGTGGTCTAGTGGTTGCCATTTCTACCCTCATAAACCTATTTGTTAAATATACCCTGCCCCTAAAGCCTCTACATCACGGCACCGGCTAAAAAATTTATACTATAAATATTTATAAGGCATACATTTATCTTTTTTAGACCTGAGCAACTGGAAGTTAAGAGGGCGTTGCTCAGGGGCCCGAAGAATGACATTTGGACCTCCATGAATTAAACTCAAAAAATATTTACAGCGTCTTGTATTCTTTTGAGTCTTTCCAACAAAAAAAAATGCATCATCAGGTATTTTTGATATCACTAAACACTGCTGATCCGGAGGAAAAAGAGCCTGACGAAGGACATTAACAAAAATGTTCCTGTAATGTGTTTGACCAACGTTTGCTATGCGGTCATTATCTTACCGAGCTCGGCTTGCAGGGCCAGGAATAATAATCAGATTAAGATTGACCTCCCTTCAACCGCAGTACAACCTTTCCTCAACCTCCTCACAACCTCCCCTCAACTGCCGTACAACCTCCCCTCAACTGCCGTACAACTTCCCCTCAACCTCCCTACAACCTCCCCACAACCGCCGTACAACCTCTTAACAAACTGCACGGATAGGAAAAAACCCCAAAGCCGGAGGTGTAAACGCAGCACCGTGAGCGGGAATAAAAGCTGTGAATTTCATCCATCCCGATCCACAATCACTTCCCAGCCCGTTTGTTCCGCGAGTGTTTGACAGTCAACACTACGATTAGACGTTTACGTGTGAGCTCGAAAACAGCCTGATACAATAAACAGAGCAGGAAAAAAAGAGAGGAAAAAGGCTAGAAAAGAGGGGATTATTTGGAAATACTGTCAAACAAAGAAGTGGGAAATAATTAACAAAATGTAAATAAATTAATGCATTAAAAAAAAAAAATTGACTCATCCCTCCGTTTGATTGGACTAGGAAGTTGAGGATTAAGAACCTCACTTAGTAGTGCCGGGAATGGAACCCACAATCTTCGGATCGGCAGTCCGAAACCACAGACACTAAGACAGTAACTCCACTCCAACCTCCTGAGCACAGACCATTAAAAACAGACACTAACTCGGTAGCTCAGCAAACAGGGTGTTGACCTACTGATCGGTGGATTGTGAGTTCAATTCCCAAAACCGGTCCGCTGCCACGCCTTCAACTACCTCGTACGAATAAAAGGGTTATAACTGGGAAAACCGTAAGTCGTTGTGGGTGAAGGCGTCTACCGAATACCAGACAATACCACTGATAATTGGTTAATTATGTAGGAATCTAACACATCTGTAACATGGTGCAGATGTGCAGTGCTCCAGCTTCGTCCTCTGGATCAGGACTATTTTCGAGTCTCTCCGCAACTGAACGCCGCGTTGGCGTGTGTTTGTTGTCCGGCACGGAGATCAAGCCGGTCTGATGCTTTGGAATTGGTGGTTTCGAGCCACACCCGCGTGCAGTTGAGCTTCAGAACTTTGACTGCGTCTGTCCACATACTTATGCTATTAAGCCTTTCATTTTTTTAATGATTTGAATAATATTCCTTTATGATGTGTAGACCTGCTGTACATTTGTGGCAATTAGAATCGATTAGTTGGGTGATGCACAAGCTGGGTGGGCAGCTAAATTATAGGCGTGTCCTTATTATGCAAATGTGGCTGTCACACGGAAAATATTTTAAGCGTCCTCCACACACACCTGATGGAACCGACTGCTTTGCCCTGTATGAG
>JAOTQW010000022.1:6343288-6353750 GCA_026260075.1 Sisor rabdophorus
TTTTACCGGTAGCCCTTACAGCTGTGTTTTAGCATTCGCTAAAAACTAAAAACTAAAAACTATTTTGGTTTATGAAGACTTAGGTTCTTCTTATCTGTTACTCTTTTCTTTAAACTGACGAATATTTGTTCAGACTGTGCTGGCTGGTGGAGCTGAAGTGCTGAAAGGTCTATGTGAGAAGAAACGTTCCCAAACTGAAGTGTGAGGACAGGTGCTGCTTGATGGAAGCAGCCAAATAGCCATCTGCTATAGAATACTTCTAGCCTCTGGAAAGAAGCTGTCTAGTACTTGCAGAACTGATTAATGTCTCAGTCTGCTCATGAAAAGACAAATCTGACAGATGTGAGTTAGTTAGATTCTGAAAACCTGACACAAATCACTGTTTTACTAAATGAAATAAAGAATTAAAGACAGGTGCAAATAGGTTTGTTTTTTGCCTTTTATGGCATTATGGCAATAGAAAAATATATTGTCTGTCTAGATTTTGCAAATGTAAAGAAGTCGATTTGATAATTTATTGGTGACATCACATTGTTCTATTGTTTCTTTACAAGTCTGCCAGGAAATCCTGAGAAGCAATCGCTCACTCCTGGATATCTTGACAGCGTTATCTTGTCCACAGGTGCAAGTATAAATGTATAATGTGTTTTTAGACAGGGCCACCATGTGAGGATCTAGTGGGTTTAGTGGCCCTTTCCGTCAGCTTTGTCTGACAAGGGTCAAGGATGTCTCATGATACAAAGACATTCAATAGTAAATGTCAAATCATCTGTGACTCTTGAGACAGGCATTACATGTCAAGGATGAGTCCAAACCCCATATATCCCAATAGAAAGTAAGCCATTTGGGGTTCTATCTAAAAAAAAAGCGAGTAAAATGTAAATATCTAAAATAAAGCAAATAGGGGAAGTGGTATTACAGTGGTTAAGGTGTTAATCTGTAGATCAGCCATTGATTCCCAGCATCAACAAGTTGCCACTGCTGGGCTCCTAAGCAAGGCTCCTAACCCCAAATTGTCGCTTTGGATAATTGCATCTGCCAAATGCCTTAAATGTAAATTTTAGCACAGTCGTTAAGGTGTTGGACAGCTAACTGTATGATCGGGCATGGATTCCCAGTTACCAGTGCTGGACCCTTGAGTAAGGCCCTTGCAATTGCTCAGTTGTTTAAATTAGATAAATGTACATCTCTGGATAAGGGTGCCTAGTGGTTATTGTATTAGACTGCTAATTGTAAGATCAGGCTCTTTCATACAGAATTACACTAAACCTGTTAAAGAATTTGTTCAAATGAAAAGCTGCAGTTGTTCCTCATGTGTTATATTACTCATGAGGATTAACAACACCATCTGCTGAGACCACAGGGAGTCCCACATTGCCAATTTTAGATGATATACATCCATTTTAGTCTAAAAGTGAAAATCTAAGCAAGCATTTTAAAACATCATGATTTATATATACACTGAAACCAAAAGTGGTCCCGCAAGCAGTGAACTGGAATTCCAAAGACACCATCTTCTCTATAGGCAATATATTTGTTCTGCTCTGCTAATGTGTAATATTGATCACCGTTTCCAGGGTACCATTAAAAACCCCAAGCATCTCTTAAAGTTCAGTGGGTAATTAAGTAAAATGTCTTTTAAATTCTATTGACTAAGGATTGTGCCAGCTGCCAAGATAGGTTTAATGCAGCTCAAGATTTTAAAGGCCCTCTAAGCATTAATGTCACAAAAAGGCGTAACTTCTTTTTTTCTTAGTTGTGGCAGACAGAGGCATCACACTTATATAAGGAATCACATCAGGCCATAATTAAAGGCTGGGAACATATATGGGAAGTTTGTATCTATTTAAGATATTCTCCATCAAAAAAGATTTACCTATCCTTAGCAACATTGTTACCATAGAAAAATACTGTATACTAAAATATTTGCCAAGCCATATTTTGTGGTGTATTTCAAAGATATTTTGAGTATAGGAAAAAAGGTTTGAGGTTTTAGAAAATTTGTGCTAACTGATTACTGTAGTATTGAACCTGAACCATGAACCATAGAATGTATTGCGATAAGATAAGAAGATATTCTCTAATTTTTGAGGTCCAGTATTCTATTAAAATTTTTAACTAAAATTTGTAACTTAAATGTAATATTTGTGTTCATTTAGCTCTGACAGTATTAGTGAGGTCAAACACTAATATCAGGACTTGTTAGTGTTTCATCACACTAATACTACGGTTAGGACTCAGTGCCAAACACTGAGGTTTTTCAGAGGCTATCCAATAATGCTCAGAGGTGTTGTGCTCAGGGTCATTGTCATGCTGGACTCTCTTAGTTCCAGTGAAGAAATAATGTAACGCTACAACAAGCCAAAACTTTTAGACAACTGTGTGCTTCTATATTTTTAGCAACAGTTTAAATCCACATGGATCTAAAGGTCAGGTGACCACCAAAATGTGTCAATATATTGTGTATATAAGAACAGTTTTAAAGTAAACCAACATACTATTTGGTTAATCATGTTTGTTATATCTGCGCTAAACCTACAGCCCACTTACATCACCAATTTGTCGCATTGTCATTCAAAGCCCTTTCAGGATTGTAGTACATCTTAATTCATTGTTGTTTATTTTAACAGTGGGTTTTTTTTCAGTTTATTGGGGAGTTAAAATGCTGCTTAATTGTCCCTGTCTTTGGCCTGTCTAAAAAATTTTCCTTTACCTCCTGATGAAATCCTTTGTTTTGTTGACAGCATGTTTTGGGACGTTGCCTCGCTGCCCGATGTTCACTGTAAATTAGCAGAGAGGGTGCTTCTGCAGACTTCTGCATTAAATGTGCTTTACTATAGTGTTGTCAATTATGAATAAAACAACTCTGAAAGTCTAGTCCAGAAGCAAATCCGAGTGTGATACTAGATAAGCTTGTATATGTTTAAATCACAAGTAGATTCTGTCTTTTTTCCACATGTTGGCATTCACATTGATGCAGATTCATCTTGCCTCCAGGACTTTTCTAGTTCATTTTTGTATTTTCTACTTAACTGGCCCACATTATATGCTTTTAGTATTAACAAAAGGAACTGGGTTACATTTGCATAAACACTAACGTCTAGTAGAATATATTTTTTTAAGATGTTATACAAAACCGCTGCTTACAATGTGCATTTCCTTGTTCTCAAAGACTATATGTGGCAGCACGTTGATTCCTGGGCAAGGGATATTTCTGTGTTGCTTGGGATTAGTAATTCTAAATTGTCCTTAGAAGTATGTGTGAGTGTGTGTGGTTGTTTGTCTATGTGTGGCACTGTAATAGACTAGCAACTTTTCCAGGGAGTACCCCTGCCTTTCGCCCTATATTTTATGAAAATATGAGGTTGAAATACACCTCCAGTGTAATTTCTTTACTGCAGGTTTACCATTCTCATGCAAAAACCAATAGTGGTCTAAAAAAAGCGTCCACTTGGTTGGGCATGGTGGTTTGACTGGGCTGTATCAGTCTCAGTTGTATAAAAGAGAGAAATGTAAGTTGCTTTGGTTACTTTACCAAATGCTGCAAATGTAAAAAAAAACATTAATACATAAAATGTGCACATTTAAGGCATTTGACACCCCTCATCTAAAATGATTAACATTTATTTTCTTTATAGATGCAAGCAATTAGGGGTTAAGGGCTTTGCTTAGAGGCTCAGCAGTTGTACCCCTATCTTCCAATTAGCAATCCAGCACCTTATACATATCACCACCACTTCCCTCAGATTCTTACAAATTCCACCAAATAATCCCAGTTTACAGCAAAAGCAGTTGTTTCAGCCTTAATGTTGTAATACTTTTAATAAGAACTTTACTTGCTAGCTTTAGATCACTATATGCACTATGGCATAGCTGCAGAGTTTTGCATTAATTCTGGTAGTTTGTGTACTAAAAGTGACAGACAGCTTCTTTAAACGATAGTCATTAACAGTTTTTAAAGCCATTAAATTCGAATTACTTTTCCATTTGTGGGAAAGGGAATGAGACAGCAAGACTAATAACATTAGCAGCAGCTAGAAAACATAACCCATATATATTTAAAGTCTATAGAAATTCTTGGGAAAACAATTGATAATTGACTTTCTTTTTGAAGTGCAGTCTGAAGATGTTAGCAGTTGATGTAAAATCATCAAATTATGACGTAGATACAATTGATTCACCAATCCACTGATATATATCCTCAGCTAAATATTTTTTTTTCTTTCTTTAGTGGGCGTTCATTTGCTCTCTCTTTCTAATTCTTTATCTTTTTAATACCTTTTAGGCAAAAACACTTTTGGTAAGTTGTGCAGGATTCATTATTTGTCATATTTCAGATATAGTTGCAATAAGAATAAGCTCTTAAGTCTTTCAACCAGATTGGGTCATATAAAACATATATTGGGCCGGATAAACACTGTCATTTGGTAACAGTTTCAGAATGTGTGAGGGTCAGTTGTGCTTAAACTAGAATTCATTTATATTTCTGGCATTTGGTTGATACTCTTAACCAAAGTAAATTGTCATTCATTCATTCATTCATTCATTTATCTTCTATACCTGCTTACTCCCAGTCTGCTGGAGCCTATCCTAGCGCAAATAGGGCGAAAGACAGATCTTTATTTGGGGAACACTGAATGTCCATATTTTTGGTAATGATAATTGAATGTAAACAGTGTAGCCGAAGTCAGTGTAGGAAAGTAAGTCTCAATCCATCATTTAAATTAAAGGATTTTTTTTCTTAATCAATAACTGTTTTTATTACCAGATTCGCTTTAGCATTTTCCAGAGTAGTTTGAATTTGTTGCACTTATATTTGGTTTCAGCTTGGTTTGGCAGGTGTCGTAGGGAAAGTCATAATTTCATTAGAAAAACACAAGTAGCTCAGGTAGTGCAACTTATCAAAGATGGCACATCAATCCAATTCTTGCTGTGGCAAGAAGGTTCTCCCGCCTGCAACATGATTCAGCATAACCGGTTTGACAGTGGGTCAGTAATGTTGTGCGGTGGCATTCCTTTTAGGGCCACACAGCCCTCTTTTCGCTCGCCAGAGATCCTCAGACCCCTTGTAAGGTGCGGCTGCCCCTGGGTTACTAATGCAATTCAATGCTAGACCTTATGTGGCTGGAGTGTGTCAGCTGTTTCTGCAAGACGGAAGCATTGATGCTATTGACTGGCCCGCCCGTTCCCCAGAACTGAATCCAATTGAACACATCTGGGACATCGTGTCTTGCTTCATCCACATACATTACATTGCATCACAGATTGTCCAGGACTTGGCGGATGCTTTAGTCCAGGTCTGTGAGGAGATACCTCAGAAGATTATCTGCCACTTTGTTTATCAGGAGCATGCCCAGGCGTTGTAGGGAGGTGATATAGGCATGTGAAGGCTACACACACTACTGAGCCATCAAAGTTGGATCAGCCTGTACTGTGTTTTTCACCTCAATTTTTAGTGTGATACCTTCATGGGTTAATATATTTATTTTCATTAATAATTTTTTTGTGATTTTGTTGTCAGCACATTCAGCTATATGAAAAACAAAGTAATTAATAAGAATATTTTATTCATTCAGACCTAGAATTTTTATATATTTATATTTATATATATATGTAGCTTGTGTGTGTGTGTGTGTGTGTGTGTGTCTGTGTCTGTGTGTGTGTGGCATATGGTGGAAGCTTTTCTCCACATTTATTTAACTAATTTAACAGTTGGTGGTTAGGGGTCTTTCTTAAATACTGAGCATAAGCAGCTTGGCACTTCCGGGATGTAAACTTATGACCTTTCTGATGAGAAGTTTAATATTTTCCCCATTGAGTTTCTCCAGCCCACACTCATACAATAATCCATACTTGCATGGCATGGGGGTCTGGAGTCTTGAACTGGTGAAATTAATATGGTGATAAGAACTCCAAGGCACCTCTGTGTAGATTCTAAATGTGTCTTTAATTAGTCAGTATTGGTGGAACACTGTATAATCTTACAGAGATGTAGAACTCTGCCTAGACCTCTACTCATTTCTATCAGAGTGTTCTCTCATGATGATTGATTGGAGTGTATTTAATGAAGGTGAAGGTTGCACGGCGACAACTTCACAGAACACCGCTGACTGAATTAAATCAATTTACCTCACTATATGTGTCTGCCCTTAACGCTAAGCCTCATCTCACTCAATCTCTACTTTGGTGATAGCTTTTCTCAGAGTGGTGCATCACAATGCAGGCTGCATCCCAGCATCTATTTAACTTGTTTACTCTTTTTACTCTCAAAAACAAGTAATGCATAAATGTTAATGCATTGCAGCTGTGATTTTAAGTTTTTTTTTTTTTTACATAGACCGCCACTGTGGGGGAAATGAAGCGTTGAAATAGTTCTTAGTAAATTTAGTAGCATAGCATAGCGAGTGATATTCAGGGGCATTTTAACGAATAGCCAGTGCTGGCAGATGGTGGGAACAGAGGTGCCTCACCAGACTCCACCTGTTGTCTTAACGTTTACGCAGCCTTTGTTGCTGATTATACCAGGCTGGCTTTCAACCCCAGTCAGAGCAGCCAACTGAGAGGTAGAGAGATGAGAAAGTGAGCCAACAATGATGCAGAAGAGAGAGAGAGAGTAAAAGAGAGAGAACATTGTATAATGTCATCCTGCAACCAAAACAGTGTATTAATTAGACCATCTCAATGAGAGATTTAGGCAATTTCCAAAATCAAACCTTCACCTGCTGTATAGCATGTAAAAACGTGTGTATGTGAGGTGGGATTTATGCCTTTTCCCTTAATTTGGGATAAATTGTGTGATTATTTCCTGAATGATCTATGCTTCTACTGCAGCTAGTTCTAAAGTGAAATTGACAAAAAGTGGCGATATGGGCATTTTCTTCCATCTAATGTAGCTTTAAAAATCTTCAGAAAAACACTGTTCCCCATGTGGTCATATTACACTTGTTTATCATCATCCAACTTTTCATAGATTTCAAAATTTTTACAAGACTGTTACTTATGACGATATTAACATGGCAGAACTACTACGTCCGAATTTTATTCACACTACCCATAATTACACTATATAGCAGATACTTTTTAACAATACTAGAAAAATGCATATTGGAGCATTTTTTTGAATTTATTTAGGCTTTTTTAAATTTATTGACAGTACAGATTGCCAGATGAAATTGGAGAGAGAGATAAGTAAGATTGAAAAAGCCAGAGTCAGACGCAAACCGGGGTTGCTGGAGCTCAACCATGCATCGCTGCCATTTTAGTTGGTTAAGGTGCCAGCACCCACATGCACAGTTGAGCCCTTACCACCTAAATTTGATTTCAAAAAGGAAAGGCTCCACACGGAAATCAAACCCTGGTTGAGCTTAACGTAACCGACTACACCTAGTATGAATTATTGACCAGAACTGTAAACTGTGTGTTTTATTTCTGCATGCGCACACATTTCTATCCATTCCCATCCAATTTCACTGAGGGCTTGTTGAAATATGTAAACAAATACTGAAGACAAAATAAAATAAATAGAATAATTTTACTTTAACAGTAACAGATTTATAATATGCATTTAAATAAATCTAGTACACAGAAGCTTTAAATTTCTTTTCAATATTATATGTTGATAACAACTGATATATGTTGATATATGTTGATAACCAACTCCCATGGTTCTACTCCTATGACATTTGCATGTCCTTTGGAAGCCCAAACATAATGCAGCCTTCTAGTACTTCTATTTATTTATGCTTGCCTACAAAGCCAAAAACAGAGCTGCACCCTCCTCTAAGATCTCATGCCTCCTTGCATAGCATCACACTCCCTAAGACCCACAAGCACGGCTTCACTTAGCCCTCCACCCCTAGGACACAAGGTAGGTCTGCCTTCTGACTCTGACTGGTACCAAGATGGTGAAATAAACTTCCCATTAATAGTAAAACAGCAGATTCACTATCTTTTTTCAAAAGCTGTTTGTAGAACCACCTCTTATACCTCAACTCAACATATAAAAGAAAAAGTATCCATGCTATTCTTTCAACAATTTTTGTGATTGTTACCAGCATTATTTAATGTGACTCAAATGACTTTGTACGTTGCTCTGTACAAGAGCTGCTAAATACTGTGAATGTAAACATAGAACATAACTTCAACAAGTCTTTAGGAAGAGGCGCGGTGTTTGATAAGACTTTTCTCCACTTAGTGCTTTTACTGTGCTTAGTCAAGACCACGTCAAAATCTAACTCATTATTCGTAAGTGGACGTGAACATGGAAGGGAAGGTCCACTCTAATGATGTGGGTTTTTATGAGGTTGTAGACCGAAGTAAAGCTGACAGCCTTCTTTTTGCTGACTTGGTGCCATTAATTTGCAGAGAGCCCAGATTTTTTTTTTTGAGAGAGAGAAGTGCTTTACATTCAATCCGTTATTTAAAATAAATCAAGATGCTTTAGCTAGCTGTCACTCTCTATTTTTCCCTGCTGCTGGCTTGTTATGTTAATTCTGCAATCTTTACATTTCCAAATTAACAAGCTTATTCTTACATATTGCTCATGTTATAGTCAAAGCAAGAAACCCTTAGACCATTTAAGTAATAAAAATAATAATTTTTATAGATGTCTAAAACCAAGGAGTACAACACTGTTTCATCAGAATTCCAGGATAAGAGATTTCTAGAGCTCAGTGGCTCAGCCTTGGGTACTGTCATGCTGCAACTGTGATTGAGTAAAGAGAAGTGGTATCAATACATCATATTAAATCCAGGTTTACAATGTACCATTTTTAATGTGTAGGAAGTCACAGTGTAGGATCTCAGGTATTACAATGTCAGACTGTTTGGTGGTCCAGACGAAACAAAAATGGATGAGACTCGTCCAGAGTTGAACACCATCTATCCACGACATGATTGGTAACCCATGTTTTCTTGCTAAAAGGTAGCTAGTAGCAAAAATCTTGCATCAATAAGTTTCATTTGTTGCTTTTCCAACCACTGGATATATTTCAACATTTTCGTGGGCAAATTAAAATTTTTGTGCTTATTGCGTTATTTTCTGGTACTTCTATTCTTTATCGTCCTAGGTAAAGTCACAATAGGGAAGATGTCTAAAATCTTCTAACAGTGACACAATTTCACCAAAGGAAAAAATTGGATTCTGACCGCTAATAATGGTCCGACATAAGAATATACAGAAAAAAGAAAGAGCGTGATATATATTTATAAAGAGAGAGTGAGAGAGAGAGATATCACACTATTGGTACCATCCATTTCATCATCAGAGTACTCTCATAGTTAAATATGTAGGAGAATCGACTCTAAGATGTTTCCCAGAGGACCAGACCCCTGATTCATCAGTGAAGCCCTGTCACTCTTTTCCTCAATTTTTCTCGTCTTCTGTCTCCCCCTCGTTTATGAGATTTACTCATCTTAGTTTAGAACACACCCAGCGGTCTGTCTGTCTCATCTCTCATCATGGGTCATGCCACCTGTGTTTACAGGAAACTGACGGACACAAATGAGAATCCATGTACTGTGGCGCATAAAAATTTGATGACTCCTGCTGCTGTGTGAAGGACTCAAGCACTCTTTTCCTATCTTCTAACAGACTGTCAAAATTTCAGCTGGTAATCTTAAATTTATGCTAAGGAAATATTTACTGTATTATTACTTTATTGCTTTTTTATTTTATGCTGTAATATTCTTACAGAAAATTACAAAGAATGATTATTCTGTTTTAGCACAAATGGACAGCCAATCATTCAGAATACATACATAAAATTACTTTCAACTATCAATCACTTCTTATTAAAAGCTTTACAAAAAACATCAAAAGTTTAGGCAATTAGTGAAGTGACTGTAATTTAAAGTGTCTATATACACAGATATTTTAAGTGTCTATATACACAGACAGTGCTTAGAACTGTTAGCTCATAGAAAGAATGTCTCAAGTTTGTATCCATCTTTCTGTGTGGAGGGTTTAATCTGTGTACTCTGGTTTCCTCCCGCAGTCCAAAAACAGGTATGTTTAATTGCTTGGTGATCTAAATTGCACATAGAAGTGAGTGTGTGTGTTTGTTTGTATGTATGTTTGTCTGCGGTACTGTGATGAACTGACAACCTATTGAGGGTGACATCATAATTTTGTCCAATGACAGTTGACAGGGTTAGACAATGTATGGATGGATAGTTTAATGGTTTATAACTAGCCTATAGGTGGGTAATATATGTATAAAAATCAAAATGATAAACAAATGTTTACAGCTTTTCTTTTTCCACTGCAACTGGTGTAAAAGTCATGGGAAGAACTTATTGGGGCTACACTCCTCAAAGAAGTACCTATAAAAAATCTTGGCTTTGTACCAGCCCCAATAATTTGCTGGCTGAAACTTTTGCCATAAGTGGCAGTTAGTTAAATTCACAATTATTCATTCATTCATCTTCTTTACCCGCTTATTCCCGAATCCGGGGTCACGGG
>JAOTQW010000022.1:6353850-6365166 GCA_026260075.1 Sisor rabdophorus
CCAGGACCTTCTTGTTGTAAGGCGACGGTGCTAACCACTGCGCCACCGCGCCGCCTACATACATACATACATACATACATATATACATACATGCATACAAACACACATTCTTTATTTATCCCAGAGGAAAAAAAAGGAATTGAAAAAAAAAGAGCTGGAGCCTCTCCCAGCCCTTTAAGGGTAAAGACAGAAAGGTACATGCAGGACAGGTTGCTAGTCCATCACTGGTCCACACACTTACTCATGGGCATTTAAGAATCAACAATCAAACTAAACGCATGCAAGCAAGGGAAGAATAGAAAGACCCCTCGCCCAGGAATCATACCCAGGACAGATCACCAGTCCATCACAGGGCTACACATAGACAAATCATAACCAGGACAGATCACCAGTCCATCACAGCGCTACACACAGACAAACAACTACACACACTTACACTCACTCCTATGGTTTTTTTTTTGCATCTTTACAAAGTGAAGAATTGAAAAACAGTTGAAAAGTACATAAAACCTTGAGTTAATGACCTAAAAAAGCGTACTGTAGTCAGGTTTTAGCATACCCGGAGTATCATAAAGATAAGTTTTAAGGTGTGGACCTAAACGTTTGAAATCACCAAGAAGGAAATGCTTATGTGAGCTATGAGCTAAAAGAGTTTTCAGAGGATTTACAATCAAGGATTGTTGATTTACATGTAGTTGCGAAGGGTTACAAAGTAATTTTTTTAAAGTTAAGAGTTTAGAAATTCACCATTTTACAGCAAATAATCTACAAATGGAGCCACATTGGGAATGTTGCTACTCTACCAAGAAGTGGGCACCCAGTCAAAATGACCTATTATTAAGGTAAACAAACAACCTCAAGTTTGAAGGTATTATTGGAACTTGCTAACATCTCTGTTCATGAGACTACAATACGTAAAACACAGAACAAGCAGAGTATCTACGGAAGAACTCCACAAAGGAAGCCACTGCTTACTAGAAAAAACATTGCTGCACAATTTAAGTTTGCAAAAGATAACATTAACACTTCACAGCACTATTGGCAAAATGTTTTGTGGACTAATAAAGCTATGATTGAACTATTTGGGAGAAAAATCACACAGAACTACATCTCGTGTAGAAAGGCATGACATATTATCATGAAACATCATTCCAACTGTAGTATGGTGGCGGTAAGATGACTTGGGCCTGCTTTGCTGCATTATCTCCTACCGAATTAGGAATCAATGAGGGGATATAAATTTCTTCCCATCATGGTGAGAACAGCTAGGTCACTGCCTGTCTTCAAGAGGCGCTGGAAGACACACCTCTTTCTTAAATACCTAGTACTTAACATATCAATAAAATAAACTATCCATACTACACATTTATCAGTATCTTTGTGGTTGTTACACCTGGTTTTGTGGTTAATTGTACCAGTATTCAGCTGTTCAATGATTTGACCTAAAGCACTTTCGTACTTTGCTCTGGACAAAAGCTTCAGTTAAATGCTCTAAATGTATGTATGTAAGTAGTATGCGGTTTCAAACAGAGATCAAGTCTTTTTCTGTGTCTTAATTTTATGTTTATATAGAACAATTTCTTGCTTTGCAATCGATGGATAGTGTTTTTAATTTATTAAACCACAAATGTTTTTTTGTACTTTGATAGGTGTGCTGCCTTTTTATGCCTTTTTAATTCAATAGTCAAACTGTATTTTCATCTGCTTCAACCCCCGATGTCTGACAGTTAATTTACCTGGACCTTTAAAATCTAAAAAACCTTTTTTTACTTATTAAAATACTTCTATTGAATATAAACAATTTTTCATCACTAAAACAGTCTGTTAAGAAAAATAAATTACATTTATGCAAGAAAAGTTTTAAAGGTGCAGCACAGTGGCTCAAAAGTTAGCACTGTTGCCTAACAGCAAGAAGGCGGGGCCTCTCTGAGTGGACATGCAGGAGTTTACTCCAGGTGCTCCTCCCACAGTTTCCCTCCACAGTCCAAAAACATATCGAACAGGTTGATTTGTGATTATAAATTGCCTGTAGGAGTGAGTTTAAGTGTGTGTGGCCCTGTGATGGGCTGACAACCATCAACTGCCTTTTATTCATCAAGATTGACAACCAGGGTAAATAAAAAACATTTCCCTGAGCTTCCATGTTAATTTCCCAAAGCTTCCATGTTTATTTATTCATTCATCTTCTATACCTGCTTATTCCCGAACTTTCCAGGGTCACAGGGATCTGCTGGAGCCTATCCCAGCGCACAGAGGGCGAGAGGCAGGAGATACACCCTGGAGATTTAAGTCATATTGTTGTGCTGTCATAGAAAATTCTTTTACAAGCATCAAAATGTGTTTAAGCATTTTTGTACTTCCTTGGTTGTCATGCAAGCATCTTGCAATGTTGTTCGATCTTGGTAAGAGCAACTGATGAAAAAAAAAGGAAGCAAAGCTCATGGGCAGTGCACTTGTTTGTCAGAAACATATGGGGCTCTTCTTAAGCCTGTTAGTTATTTTCTCGTGCTGTCACATGTTTGTGAAAGCTAAACTCATAGGGAGAAAATGCACTGACTAACTTTCCACCCACAGGGCTGTTTTAATTAATAGAAAAACCTCAATTGTACCAAAGTCTTTATGTGCAAAATGTACAATAAAAGGGTTTTCCTCTGACACTCAGGTCTGGTGCAAGGGGAGGGGGGTTTGAGGCGGTATAGACCAGGGCAGCTGCGAGCTTGAACCCTGCCAAGGACTGTGCTTCTCAGGCTCGCTCAGTGCTATTAAATGGGTCATTGAACAGCTAAATGGAGTCATTATAACAAGTAATTAAAAGAATAACACCCAAGACTCTAAAAAATCTCTTTTGCCTGCCTCTGGGTTTTGTCACTCTTAGGGTTTGGTAGACTTTTGCTTGCATCGCAGCTGCTATAGGCGTTAACACTGGAACGCAAATAACGTCCTTTCCAGCTAATTAAACTGCATTATCAGGGCAATGAAAAAGTCTGAGTTGCCGTTTGATACTATCATGGAAACTATTTGTTTTTCTTTTTGGACCTATGAAATTTGTGGGATTTGTTCTCTGTTGCAGCGGCAGATTAATTTGGGTATTAATCGATTTCATCATTATTCTGGAAAATAACACAAGATTATTTTTTAACATTCATAATCCTGCATGTCTGCAGTAAAGAAAAGTTTCTTTAAATATATCCAGTGGAGCAAGACGTACTGTTTCTTTTGATTTTCTGTTGTTTTTACACAAATCCCTTGTTGGCATCTTAGTGCAGATTATAATTGACATTTGCATATAATTACAGATATGCCAATCAGTGTAAATACAAGAAAAATAGAAAAAAAGCATCTTTATGTCTTTCAAAATTTTATCTGTATTTTGTCATAAAGTAAGAATACAAGTTAAGAAATTAACATTATGGATTTGCTTAGTTCCTGCAAAATATGATTTTTTGTGTAAATAGTTCATCCATGGTGTGTAATCAGTCGAAGTATATTAGTTTAATATAAAGGTGTTGGTCCACCACAAATTATCACCACAAATCTTTAACTTATAAGCCCTAGAGCAAGGCCCAACTCCTAGATTAGTCTGCCAAATTCCAGAACTTTTCTTGAGTTACTTTATTTAGATGATAGAAGATAATATTTCAGATGAAAAGGTGATGTAGTATCTTCCAGGACATGCATAGTTTGGTGTAAAGTTTGTATGTTATCCTTGTATTTGTGTTGGTTTAATCTGGGTTTTCTTCCATAGTCAAAAACATTCTTGTTAGAGTGATTTTAAACTGCCCGTAAAAGTGTGACTGTGTATGTAGTTGTATATCCGTATTTTGCCCTGTTATGACCCAGCTAGAAAAGCACATAAGTTTTCAAACTCAACTTAGTTTCCCCTCCCATCTACGTAGCTCAGTTTAGTTTAGAGCAGTCTACAGAGATAATATGTGCAATATGGGGGGTGCAGCAAATGATGTAGGGCTTAATTAGATGGTCTTGCTTGCCGATCACAGCCAGAGCTTACTCTGGTTAGTTGGAGTACAGGATTCATTAGCATCAGATCAATGTAAAAATCGTACCAGAGAGGGTGTGTCATGTTAGGAAACATTCTAAGCCAACTATCACGTATCAGCCCTATATCGATCCCTTGTCAGATGCGGAGCTGTAAATGTTCACGGTCAAAATGCAGACAGTTTTAACATGCAGGATAGATGATGAGGATTGGAGAGTGTGTGTGTGTGAAAGCTGGAAATATAAACAAATATGAGATGAAAGTTGTTGAAAGGATTTAATTGGAACCCAAGCACTGCTTAGAGAGGATTTACTGAATTGTAGTGCTTTGCTTATGTGCATTATTGCTCACTGTAGACATTGGGGAAAAACTTATCCTTTTTAAAAAAGCATTTAGCAAAAATTTTGCATTTTTTTAAAATTTCTTGTAATTATGAATGTATTGCTTAACGACTGAATATTTATTTCCACATAATACTGCAAGACAAAGAAAATGAATGAATTTGTATTTATTTATAACATCAATAACATGATGTCTGTAATTGTTAGCTAGTGTTTAATGTAGGTTTGTAGCTTGCCATTCCAGTGAGAACTCTATTCACACAGGAAGGATTAACAAGTGTTTTACCACCAAAGGTCTCATTAAATTAACCTTCCTTTTATTTTTTATTAATGTCAAGAATTTAAAGAACACCAACTGGGCCAATGTGATCTGTAAAAACTTATTGAAAGTTTTTTGTCTTTTCTTTTAAAGCAAGTTAAACAATTATGGCCTGCTGGGTCTTTGTGCTTTTTCATACAGAAACTTCAAAACGAAGAGAGAACGTGTGAAAAAACGAGAGTGCTACTGATGAAGGGGGAGAGATGCCTTTTCTCATCGGGGTGGTTAACCTGAACAGCAGGGGTAAGTCCGGTTTGGATGGCCTCCAAAAACCTTTTTGTAACACAGTGAGAAACTGGCCCGCTTTTAAATTCAATTCAATTCAATTCAGTTTTATTTGTATAGCGCTTTTTACAATGGTAATTGTCACAAAGCAGCTTTACACAATTGAAGAAATTATGATATAGAATGTAACAGAAACCAGTTTGTCCCTGATGAGCAAGCCGGGGTGATAGTGGAATCCTAATGGAAATTTATTAGGTGTTCAGAAAGTCATCAAAAAATTCATCCAGATGCCATAATTGATGTTGTACTTAGTCTCCGCCATGCTAATATCTATAAATGGTGGATGTGATCACAACATAACTATAATATCTTTTAAAATTATTCATATTGATGAATTAAAAAAACATGAGATCTGTGAGTTTAGACTGTACTAATTTTAATAAGGACGGCATGATGGCATAGTGGTTAGCACGGTCGCCTTGAACAAGAAGAAGTTCCAGGGTTTGAATCCCGGGCACGGGGTCTTTCTGTGCGGAGTTTTCATGTTCTTCCTGTGCTTGCGTGGATTTCCACCTCTTTCCTCCCACAGTTCAAAAACATGTGCATTAACCCTGCTCTCGCCGTATGTGTGTGCTGAATTTAGACAGGTAAACAATCAAATGTAAGATTATAAACAATTGAATGTAAAATGTTCCCAAAAAATTTAACTGTAGAGAAGCATTTATTTATTCATTCATCTTTTATTCTTTAATTTTGGTAAGGGGGTCTTCTGGAACATTTACATTTTTGTGGGAGGACAAAGAGCAGATGCGGTACATCCTGAACAGGTTGCCAGTCCATCACATGGCCAAACACACTCACACTCACTCCTATGAGCAATTTTAAATCAGCAATCAACATAACATAATATGACTTATTAATGTGTAGTGAGACATGCGTGTCTTAACAGTGTAATGTGTAATTGTTGTAATCTTTTTAGCATTCCTAACCAGGGTTAACATCTTTAGATATCAAGACAGATCCTTATAGATGTGGATGCCCAGAAACTTACAGTTGGAAATGCGCTCTACTTAAGACCCACTAATGTATATAAGTGAGTGTCTGCTGTTCTTTCAAGATTTCCAGATGTCCAGGGTCTTGTCCAGGGTGGCAATGAGGGTTGTTCATGGAACACAATGCTGACAGGCTTTGGATCTCCTTTCTTCATTGGTGATTTATACTTCTTGCTGATTTGAACAACAACTGTGGTATGATCTGATAAATATCATGAGTTATATTTTTGGAACACAGACCTAGACAGGGCTTAGAAATGAGAGCAGTGGGTCCAGCAAACAGCCCTGCGGGGCACATGTTTTCAGGATAGGGGTTAAGGAGATGTGATTGCACCAACTTACAGACTTAGATTAATTTGTCATAAAGTCCATAATAATAAAGCTGCATTTGGATGTGTAGATACCCAGGTCACTATGGTTATTGATCAGTTCACTAGGGATGATGGTATTCTTCACCAATGATGTACAAAACAATAGCCTAATGAACCAGATGTAACAGACACACAAAAAGGCTCTAAATCTGTAGATATTCAGGGCTTTGTATGTGCCAGCGGATGATCCCATTATACTAATAGCTTATCATAAAGCAGAATGTGAGTAACAGCATGGATTCAATCTTCCTCTGCGGGACTTTACACATGCATGTTCTCCATGTTTTCACTACACTGTACAATTCATACTTGTGCAGAATTCTGTTTCCTGCATTTTCATCTAATTATTTTTTTAAATGCCATTTATAGATTGAACCTTTTTCCTTTTCTTATGTTCTAATAATTTATGGTATTTGTTCCTAAAAGAATTTACAAGAAAATAATATCATCGTGTGGTGTTTCCTTTACATCTCTCCTAACTACTGATATTTATTACTATTATTATTAATAATAATAATAGTAAAAATAATAATAATATCCTGGGGCAGTGCAATGGTGCAGTGGTTAGGAGTTATAGCATCACTTTGAATTCTGGTGAACGTTTTAACTTGTGTATAACTTGTATTGGTTTAAAGTGATCACATTAAAAGAGCAACCTGTTTCTTTTCTTTTAATACTGTATGTCATCGGTCTATAAGGAAAAGTTCTTTTATTTAATGAGGTAAAAGAGGACAGATTTAGTTAGTTCTAGACATCTTTCAAAGTTCCTACCTGCTGGCAGTCTTTTGCCTTTAAGCCCTCTTCTGTGCCGGCTGCTTGCCCACATCTGTCTTCAAGTCTCAGTGCCTGCATTCTGTCTCAAACTAGCTGATGCAACGTGGGGCAACTGCATACAGATTAGATGCAGCTTTCAGTTGAACGAAAAGAAGCTTAGAGATCACATCGAAAAGTTTTAATTACCTCAGCGATGAAAGTATAACAAAGTCATCACATATTGGCTAATCTAAGGCAATTAAATTAATTATATTTAGAAACTTTTTTTTTTGTCATTTGTTGACTAGTTTGACTAATTTTAGAGGATGTGGTAGCTTATTAGTTCATGGTTCGATTAACTGTACCACCAATTTGCTACTGATGAAGTTGCTACCCCTGAGCAAGGCTCTCAACCCCAATTGTTCATTAAAAGATTTTATTCGCTCTGGATAAGGCATCTGTCAAATGCTGTAAAAGTAAATTTGACTAGTTTGACTAAGTAACTGAATCCCAGACTTCCTTACCCCCAAATCTCATTAATTCTATTTTAACTAAATAAACGCAAATCCACAGTCACCTGACGCAATCTAGTGAAAAGACAGAAATGTGGGGATTATGATAGGAGAAAGAAAAGTGAGACTACATCTAAAATATGTATGTAATGTCTGGTTTCGCACATAGTGTATATTTATAATTATTTACATTTGCCAAAAATCAGTAGGAGGTGTACACCCTGGGCAGGACAGCACTCCATTATGGGCCACTGTGCTGTCCAATAATAAAAAAAATTAATTAATAAAAAAAATTAAAAAGATCAATAGTTTTTCAGATGTAGAGGAAAGACTGTCCAATATTCTTTCTTTGTTAATCCACCCAGGATCAAGTGGCATAAATTATCATTCATTAATTAATTTAACTTCTATACCCGGGGTCATGGAGGTCTGCCTATCCCAGGACGAAGGCAGGGTATACACCCTGGACAAGTGGGCAGTCCATCTCAGGGCCACACACACTCACACTCCTATAGGCAATTTATAATCACCAATCAACGGAATGCACATGTTTTTAGACTATGGAAAGCTTTAAATGACAAAAATAATAGTTTAATAGAAATGCAACCAAATTCTGCACAAGTATGAATTGTACAGTGCAGTGAAAACATGAGGAAGATTAGATCCATGCTGTTATTCACCTTCTGCTTTATGATAAGCTATTAGTACAATGGGAACATCCGCTGGCACATACAAAGCCCTGAATATCTACAGATTATAGGGCCTTTTTGTGTGTCTGTTGCATGTGGTTCATTAGTTTATTGTCTTGCCCCATTGCACACTCTGTTAAAGGAATAATAAATGTTGTTACAACAGAGAAACATTATAGCTGTTTTAAGTTTAAAGCATGCTCTGAGCCAGACATCAGATAACTAGGCTAAAATTATATGTTAGCCTATCAGAGGTGGATAAAGTGCCCGAATTACAAAGCTTGAGTAACAGTAGCGTTATTTAATAAAAAAATTACTTTAAAGTCTCCATTTAGAATATTTATTTAATAAATCATCTTCTATATCCGCTTATTTTCTAACTCAGGGTCATTTGGGTCTGCTATACCACGTACATAGGACAAGAGGCAGGGGTACAAACTAGACGGTGTGTCGCAGGGCCACTCATATATGAACCGTATATTGGACTGTGGGTGGAAACCGGAGTATCCAAATCCATGCAAGCGCGGGAAGAACATGCAAACTTTGTACAGAAAGACCCCTTAACTGGGAATCAAACTTGGGGCTTCTTGCTGTGAGACAATTGCCCAAGTGTACTTAACTATGAAAAGTATGTTTTACTAATACATTTATTTTTTTGAAAGTAAATTTACAAGTAAATAGAGCTTTCTGTTTACAAATTTACAATTTCAGCATAAATTGAGCTAGGGGCTGGGGTTAGGGTTAATTTGTACTTTCTTTAATTTTGGTTACCTCAAGTGTTTGTATTTCAGTGTTATAATAACAAACTGTTTTAATTTTAAGGGGCAATATGGTGGCTTAGTGATGAGCACCATTGCCTCAAAGCAAAAAGGTCCCACTTGACCATGAAATGTATGTGTGGGTTTTTTAACATCCTATTCCAGGTTTAATTTAAAAAAAAAATTTTCTAAAAAGGCTTTCCTAGATTTCCTAGATTATCCATTTCTGCTAAAAAAGCTTAGCTAATGGTGAGGTGAGGAGGTCTGGGCTTCAGTTCAGGTTCCAGTTCATCCCATGTGTTCATAGCTTAATCAGGTCACTGTACAGGACAGGCGATTTCTTCTTCAAAACATCCAGAACACAGCATGTCTTCATTGTGATCAGGGGGTTTGCACTTCAGGCCTGTTCTTGTAAATGTATGTGTTTATGTTTTCAACCGTCTAATGAAACTGGTGTTTGATTTTGCCAAGTAGGATACAATTCCAGATTATCTTTTTTATCTTTAGGTTATGATTTCCACCAAGAAACCTTGCTAGATTTTTTTAGGATTGTTTAGTGATGGACTGGGACAATAATTTAGGACAGGATTTTTATTCAATACCAGGCCTGCAGTGTTGCTACTGTTATACCACATGCCTATTACATTTCAAGCTGATCAGCTGCACATGGCCCTGCGATGGACTGGTGACACCTTCTTTTCTCCCCGTGACCCTAAGTTAGAAAATAAGTGATTATTGAGTATAGAAGATGAATAAATGTACAGATGATTTTGTAAGCAGGAATCGATAAAAATCGGTCAGTGGCCTCATTTGTATTTGAAAATAAATTGGATATAAATCAGATATGTCAATTAGTTCTGCTTAGAAGATTTTTTTATCTGCCAATGTGAAACACAATTGAAGCGAAAGGTGGCACATAGCGTCAACTCAACAGGTAGACAACAACAGTAATAAATATAACTGATGAAAACTATGTATTTGGATATTTTGGGATATTTAAGTCTATCTGTAAACAAGTTTTTAATAAATTAACACAAAAAGAATGTGCCGAACGATGCTACATTCTCCCACACTGTGCTCTTTTTTTGCTCACCTAAACAGGTTCTGTTATTATTTTGTTGACCTTTTAAATAAAATGAAAGCAAAATATTAAATAATCCATTTTATCTTCATCTATTGATTATAGCATTGCTTTTCTTTCTTTTCCTGTCAGTAGGTCAACATTTATTTATTTTGCAGATATCAGATACAGGAGGGTTAAAGGTTTAAAAGATGATGTAAGCAGATCATCATAAAATAAATCCCACAAAATCAGAATTAAACATCAACATATGCAGTCTAAATGTAGCCTTAATTTTTTTAGTCCTAACTTTAATGTATTGCACTTTTTTCAAAATTTATTTAATATTATATGCAAAGTTTCTTGTCTGACTGACAGAAATGACTTCACTCTCTATTTATTTAGTACTACATGTGCAGTGCCTTCTGAATGTCCCTACTTATAATGTCACCGGTTGCTGTGGTGTAACGGCCACTGGTATTTTTGAGTAAATATTAAAAAGGGAATTTTGTATGCTCTTTATAAAAAGATTTCCTACGGAATTATATTGCAATAAATTATTTATATTTTCTTGAAATTAGTTATGAATAAAGATTTCTGAATATACTTTACTGGATTAAGTCTGTCTGTAGATGTAATTCCCCTTGAAAATTTTCTTGCAATCCATTGTCAATAAAAAAAAACTTGCGGACAGCATTTTTTTAATTTAAATGAATAATGTTGATGCTTTCCCAAATGCAAATATTGTATATAATAAATTCATTGCTGGCAACAAGCTTTCCAGTTCCTTCTGCTACAAAGCAGGCTTACTGTACTTTTTTACCACCACCTTGTTCCATGTGGCTCAGTTCTTGGGCTGTTTTTGCTCTGTGGAATATAAAACGCTTGCCTTTTTTTTAAGGGTTTTGATTTTTGCAGCAACCCCCAGGCAAGCCTTTTTTACACTAATTTCTTCCTTCTGGACAACCAATAGAAACTAGATCTTGACTCTGATACTTTAGCCATTGGGTACTTCTATGACAAGTGCCTCCATCTATTTTCAGGAAAAACAACTTAATCTAGAAGCTTCACTGACAGTTATTTTAGCCATATAATACAGCAGGACTGAACTGATCTGACTTTGTGAGAATTTGTATATTTATGTCCAAATGTACAATTTTGGGCGACGCAGTGGCGTCATGGTTAGCACGGTTGCCTCACAACAAGAAGGTCCTGGGTTTGAATCCCGGGCTTGGGGTC
>JAOTQW010000022.1:6379525-6392890 GCA_026260075.1 Sisor rabdophorus
ACCCCGGAAAGTTCGGGAATAAGCGGGTAAAGAAGATGAATGAATAAATGAATGATTTTAGCTGTTTTAAAGGCTATAAGATTAGGACACATTTACATTTACAGCATTTAGCAGAAATGCTATCATGTGAAGACATGCTACATTATATATTTGGGATTTGACATATATTTAGGATTTGACATGGATTAAAAAAACAAAAAAAAACAATAAAGTGTATGTAAGCATTAATGGGTTTTCGAAATCATCAACCATTCTTAAATAACCAACTAAATAACCAAGTCAATGAAACAAACAAGCAGTTAACAATCAATCAATCCATACATCAATCAATGAATCCATCCATCCCTCCATACATTTATCAAAGACAGCTAAACAACCCCAAAACATAAATTCAATTTAATTCAGCTTTATTAATAGAGCGCTTTGAACAATAGTCATTGTCTTGTATTTGCATTCTATCACTCAGCAATTTATGGTTGACCTTAAAACCTAAACATGTCCTCGACCCATTTTGAACAGATCATATCAATACAACCTCTCGAGCCTTGATGTTTCATCCTTGAACCAATCCTCTCATGGGCTAACAGGTGACGTCATCACTGCCCACATTTCTGAATTAATATGACTTTCACAAGGTCACAAAAAATTGCCACAGGGAATGGAAGAATGCTTTAGTCTCCATTTTTATATGTGAAGGTACTAACAGTCTGTGGGAATATGAAAGGCTTTGTCTGATAAACAAATGAGTTTAAAGCACACAGAGGAAAGCACAATACTTTTCACTTATCAGAGTGCTAAAGTTAGATAAAGATAATTACGCACTTTGCCCAGTGGCTGTCGGTGCTCTTGACTGAAAAGTCAAAGTAAAAAAACAGCGACAGTGAAAAAAAAATGTTTCTGATGTCATAAGCGAGTGAGTCACTTCTCGATGAACAGATCCAACTTTCATTCGGCGCTTAT
Source organism: Sisor rabdophorus (assembly GCA_026260075.1). NCBI lineage: Eukaryota > Metazoa > Chordata > Actinopteri > Siluriformes > Sisoridae > Sisor > Sisor rabdophorus. Next base: position 6,380,486 of record JAOTQW010000022.1, read on the forward strand.
CTCATAATTAACCCACTGCAAAGTGTTAATACCTTTTGAAAAAAAAATGAAACTCATTTTCTTGCCTGCTAATCCTATCACCTCAGATGAATTTAGGGGACTTTTAATTTTACTTGCACCATTTTTGCTCCAGCAGCGCTGACTTCATTAGGGCTTGATTGTTCTAACACCTGTCGGTTTTTTTTTCTCAAAAGGAGAAAATCAAAGACAGCCATTTCTTACACCCCATGCCATGGTCACACATCTAAATCTAAAAATCTGATATATGGAAAAAGCATCAAGATTAAAGGGAATCAGATGGGTGAGAGAGAAAGACACATAGAGCGAGAAAGATACAGAGAGTGAGAGAGAGAGACAGAGAGAGAGAGAGAGAGAGAGAAAGAGAGAGAGAGAGAGAGAGAAAGAGAGAGGTACAGATGGAAAGACTGAGAGAAATAATAAGAGAGAGAGAGAGATAGAGAGAGAGAGATAGAGAGAGGTACAGACGGAAAGACTGAGAGAAAGAATAAGAGAGAAAGAGGGAGAGAAAAAGGCTGAGGGTGAAGGTGATGGCCTGGCCAAGCATGTGTAGTGAAAGACAATTCCAGTGGAAACATATAAACCATGGGCAGTTAACGCAGTTCTGAAAAATTAAAAGTGACCATGGAAAATAACGATAACTTGGACCCAACTTGGACAATTTCTTTTAAGGGTCTACTCACTTTTGTTGCCAAAAGTTTGAACATGGCTAATGGCTGTGTGTTGAGGTTTTTTTTTTATGGGACAGCAAATTTACACTGTAACACAAGCTCTACATTTACTAATATACATTGTAGCATATAATATATAATATAAAATATAATAAATATAGAATTCAAAAAAGGTAAGGGGTGTACTTACTTCTGTGACATACTGTACACTACGTTGCTAAAAGTATTTGCTCACCTATCCAAACAATCATAATCAGGTGTTCCAATCACTTCCATGGCCACAGGTTTAAAAAAATAAGCACTTAGGCATGCAGACTGTTTTTACAATTTTTTTTTTAATAATGGGTGGCTCTCAGGAGCTCAGTAAATTCCATCATGAAACTGTGTTTGGAAATGACAGCAACAGTGAGGTATGACTTGTAAACTCATGGCGCGGGGTAAGCTGCAATAGTGCAAAGAGGTCGTCAACTTTCTGTAGTCAATCGCTACAGACCAACAAACTTCATGTGAGCTTTAGGTTAGCTCAAGAACAGTGTGCAAAGAGCTTCATGGAATGACCAAGCAGCTGCATCCAAGCCATACATTACTGATTGCAATGCAAAGCATTGGATGCAGTGGTGTAAAGCACACCTCCACTGGACTCTAGAGCGGTGGAGACGCATTCTCTGGAGTCACAAATCGTGCTTCTCTATCTGCCAATGTGTTTGGTGGTTGCCAGGAGAACCTTGTGGAAACAGTTTTTCAAACCCTATGGATTAGGAATAGGAGTTCTATTCCAGAGCTCCAAAGGTATGGAAAGCATGAAAATATTTGTCTTTTGTCTCAGTAATGCCAGTCGGACATATCCAGAGCACAGCAGGACTATTTATCCTTAGGATTGTGTGAAATTACCTGATACAATATCAAAGCCAGGCCAAATTGCAATATTTAAGCTCCCCTTCCCACTCACGCTCTTCACTCACTATTGGCTCTATTTGCAGAGATGTTTATGAGCGGTTTCCTATCCTACTGCAAACTCGTTCACACTCGCACAGGACGTAGGCAGAGAACATGGTGGAATGTGACTTTGCACCTACCTAGAGTGGAGCGAGGAGGTCATGCTGTTGTATGAAGAGCTTGTTGTTATGACAACGATTCTTCAGCAGACAGTACACCAGCGACATGTGTGAGTGCTTGTTTGCTCCAGTCTAGGCTGGCTTTACGTGGAAATGTAAGATGCAAGATGTTCTCAACGAATCAGTCAATCAAATTGCGGTTATGCCACCCATAATGATGTACAGTACATTCCTGTGTATCTTGGATGTAGGAGCATGCATTAAATCTATGAAACACAAAGAAGCATTCCTCAAAACAGTTGATAAAATATTTATTTTTTTATTTTTCAAAGACTAATGCAAGTCTGTATAGTTACTTTAAAGGATGCACATATAATATGTCTCAAAGTATGAATCCTCAATATTAATAGCACTACCTGGGCTCACTGCAGGTGGGTATTTTAAACCGATCAATTAGTCTAACAACGTATAGTTAAGTTCAAAACACATTACTGTGTTATTTTCAGCTTGTTAAATTGATTTACTCATCAGCTTCTGTCTGTTTTATTTATGAAGCTGTTGTCTTGGGGGTTGGGAGTCAAAAAAAGAAAATATCTAAATAAATGTGCTCATCAAAAATCTGGAATGTTGTTTTATGGTCAAATAGTTAACCAAAGACGACTGACCTCACACAACTAGATTAACTAACACAACCAAATCAACTACTTCAGACAACTAATTTATTTAATACAGACACCTCACTCATCAACTACACACAATTGATTAATTTAGTGAACACAATTGAATTAGCCACTACATACAACTGAATTAATTACTACAGAGACCATAGACACTTGGATCGATTACCATATACACCTGGATCAGTTACCACAGACACCTGAATCAGTTAACAAAACCACCATAGGCACCTGTATCAGTTACCTCTGGCACATAAATCACTTATTATTGACACCTGAATCAGTTAACATATATCTCTAAATTAGGTACTATAGACACCTGAATCAGTTACCACAGAGACCACAGACACCTGAATCAGTTAACAAAGACACCATAGACACCTGAAACTGTTACCATAGACACCTGAATCAGTTACTGTAGAGCCATCTCAATATTATCTCTGACACCTAAATCAGTTACTATAGACAACTGAATTAGTTAACAAAGACACCTGAATTAGTTGACATAGACACCTGAATTGGTTATTATAGACACCTAAATTAGATATAATAGACATAGCCTTATTTTTTTCGTTTGCCACATTAACCATGTTCTTTCTCGTATCATGTCTAAGCAGTTTCCTGGCCGGTGCCCTTTGTTGATGTTGTACCTAAAAATCTTACAAGAAACCAAGTTTCCTACTGGCTTGACTTCTTTTATTTTAGGGCAGTTTCTTTTTTACATCAATCATTATGGCCTTCTATATTTTATCTGAATATAATATTCAAACATTCGGAAAAAAATGAATAACTGCGTTACTGTAGTACGTCATGTTGTACTCCTTAGCCATTTAACTATTTTCTTTACCTTAACTTCAGATTTTCTTTCCATGGATATTTAACTCAAGTATAAATCAGACAGTTAAAAGTTCCTCCTGTTATCTCAATATTGTAATAAAAATAAAGCCTCAGCACTTAGTTATACAGTTTGTTAGTGATTAGCTCCAGAGATTTGAAGTCTATTGCAGTGGAGTTGAGTTTAGTTAAATGTCATCCTCACTAGGGCTACGACATGGACATCAGATGGCATCAGATACACAGACACTCTGACATTTCAGCCTCTCGTGATATTAGCCTGCTGTGGTACAATTTAGAGCTGTTGATGATCGTAAAGCATTTATACGTTACACATAATACAACAAATACAAAAATTTAAACTATGATTCAATGTAGATTTTCTGTGCTTAAAACGACTGGATAAAGACCAAGGTTTAAACCAAATCAGATTTTTCTAGTTGCTGGAGATCAGAGCTCCAGAGATACAGACTTAAAAGCAATGGATTTGTCCCAGAGCACTTGGACCCATGGGTCTGAGCCTTTTAACGGACCTACTTTGCCAAGCATATGGCTGCCTGGACTCCTCCTTGGGCACTGCTAAATTGAAATGCATGTCTGCCACCGACAGCTCATTTAAACTACTATGAATAAGGAAAGGTTAAAAAAACTGAAAAAATGAATCAAAGTGCTCAGCGCCAGGTTTGGAGTATAGTATTAACTAGTCTAAATATACGAATTTGCATATACTATTAAGTGAAGAATACAGTGAAGCGGCATTTCTGGTTATCCCCCCCTTAGGTCTTGTTCGCTTCTTTGCAGAAGTGATTTTACAAAATGTTGCTTCCAAAGCTGTGATAAACTGTGCTGTTTGCACAAACTTAATGCTCATACAATTATGATCTTTTTTATTTACTAGCTGTGAAAATATGCCAATTGTAGTCGCTAAGAAAATTAATTAGACAAATGAAAATGTAAAAAATATTGCCAGCAAAAAGTCTGTAAAATGAGCATCTGGTAACCCTGAATATAGTGTGATAATTAATTTTAGAAAATAAGCATAGCCAGTTAAATTTTTGCATGGCCTTAAGACACAAATAATTTGAAGAGTTAAAGAAATTTAATTATACATTTTGCAAAGTCATTACTCATTATAAAGAAATGTCAACATTTGGGGTATTTATTTTTTTATTTTCAGTGCCTCTGTTTATTAACTTTTAAACATAGAAAAATACAAAGATTTTACTGATTTTTCAACTGATTATCTGATTACAGTAAACCTGTCAAGGTGTAATATATCAGTAAATAATTTAGTAATCAAGGTGTTGTCAAGATAAAAGAGCCAGAATTGTGAATAAAATGTCAGATACACTATGTTGCCACAAGTTTGTGCTCACCAGATCATCACAAACACATGCAATTTTAAACATATTATTTCAGATTTATTTCCATTTTGTTATTTGATGAAGCTCCACTCTTCTGGTAAGACCTTCTACTCCAAGATTGACTGTGAGATATCTCTTTATTCAGCTCCCACAGTTTTAATGATGTCAGACACTAATGTCAGATAAGAAGGTCTGGGGTGCAGTTGGCATTCCAGTTCATCCCAATGGTGTTTAGTAGTGTTAAGATCAGGACTTTGTGCCAAACACCGTTTTTTCACTCCAAAAATAACACAGTATGTGATAAAGATCATGGGCTTTGTGCTCAGGGTCATTGTGATGCTGGAACAGTGTTGACAACTGTACGCTTCCTTGGTGTAGCAACAGTTTGGAGATAGATAGTCAGGTGACCACAAACATTGAGGTCTGTTGAATTACAATTTTTATTGCATGTAGAAAGCGGTAAGCACTGTGATGCAAGACAAGATTTTGTTAACTGATTTTGGCTTGTAGCTTTCATGTGGATGATTTTGACACATACCACCATGGAAAAAATTCACTGCATAACTTCATTGCAGCAATATTTTCTAAAGAACTTTCCTTTATTAAAAATAGTGAAAATTGCTCTCTGCCTTTATATCATCCAGAATATTTTATCTAAATAACTAATTGTGGGATCTACATACAGAGGTATTCTGGTGACGCAGGAGATTTTTGGAATTTTACGGAGGTGGTTTTCATGTTATGACTGATTGGTGTGTTACAATAATCATTTATAAATAAACAGCGGATTAGAGGATGGAATACCCCTGTATGCTTCTAAAGTTTTGTTTTATTCAAACTATAATACCAGATATCTTATTATTACCTTATTGGTTGTATTTGTGCTGATTTTTTTATATCATTTTGCTACAAATGAAATACTTTCATTTGCAATAGTTGATATCTCAAAGGGAGCTTAAGGGGTCTGTGCTCATATTTCCAGTAATTACAACTTTGTAAGAGCAAAACAAAGATCTTTCATCCCTGAAGTTTATTATCTTAGTTTAAGCCTTAATTTCCTTCACCATATTTCATCCTAATCATCACTAGAACTTTTCAGGGTCTTGTGCAGATCTGCTCCCTGTTTTTGCTCTGAAAACCTCTATGTCCAATGAGACACAGTTTTGTAACACACCAGGAGATAAATTTTTTAAATTTTTGGGAAATGAAACCAAGTCAGTTTCAGTAAAGGAATAATGGAATGCCACAACATACTAGGCAACAGTGTGCTTCAGACTTTTTATATCAACATGCTGGTAAGGTGTCCACAAATTGTTAGCATTTCTAATAGTCAATCGGTGGTAGTAATGCTGAGCAGTCCAAAGGCCTTAATTAAGGCTTCTATTTTTTGTGCTTTGGGTGTGTCAGTACACTTTTGGTAAAGTAGTGGTTCATATGGAAAAGGTGCTGTTTTTGTAAGGATGACCAGGAAGACTGGGGGTTCAAGCCCCACTTTACCAAGCTGGCCATAGTTGGGTCCTTGAGCACGAACCTTAACCATTCCTGTTTCAACGGCACTGTATCCTAGCTGACCTTGCTGACCCCAGCTTTCCAAGGTTGACTATGCAAAGGAACAGATTTCTTGGTTCTATATGGTTTATTTGACAAATAAGTACCATATTATTATTAATATATATTAACTTGTGCAGATTTTAATATCTATATTTTACTATATTTTGTATCTTGTAAGGAAGAAGTTTAATTGTGAGTGGTTCTTAAGTTAACTATGTAACTATGTAATATGTGACATATCTGCAAAAGAACTAACAACTTTATTGATTTCTAGTTCTGCTTTTTTGCCTGCAAGGTACACAGTAATGATATAATCAAGTTATAGTGGATTTTAAGTTGGAATTAAAATTGAAAATTTCATTTTGACTGTCACAGCGCTATATTTATAGTTTTCTTTTTCACTAATCCATACCAATGAATCACCAGGTTTAGTTGTTTAGGTTTTCTCTCCTGCCTTTTTAGCACAAACCTGGAGCTTTCTAGCCATAAAAGCATGACGAAAAAACAATAAAAAACCGAGCAATGTTTCATTCCCCTTAACCAAACGCACATTTTTCAACACCAGGCTTAATAGCACAGTATCTCAAATTCAGGAAAGTGAATGTAGAAACAGACTTGTAATATAAGGAGAAAATTCACAAATTTCCTGCTAATGGAATTGCAGTGAGAAAATCTAATAAGTTCTATATTTAGACCACATTCTTCCTCTGCTTATATGACTCCTCTGTGTCTGTGTCACTGCTCTGGTACTTTGCAGGTTATTGAAATTTAGGAGGAAATGAATGAGCTGGGGATTCCAATCTGACTCCTAAAAGAGGATCGCTGCAAGGTTTGGAAATATGGGACAGAGATAATGGGAGGTGTCAGAGAAACTCAGAGTTTGGGCTGGAGATATGTGCAGAATTATACAACTATGTATATAATGATATAAGTCCATAGCTGTTTGGTAGAAACAAATCCAATTTTTATTACTTTATACCAAGCAGAAAGAATTCTCACAGTCACTTGGACGCTTGTTGTAGTAACACACTACATTGTAAGACAGCAACAAAAGAGAGCATAAGGGAAATTTATATGTACTGTCTGAGTATGAGTCTTTAAATGAAACATGTTTTTTGTGTACATCTGATTAATCTCTCAATTTTTATGCTCACAGCTTGTGAAAAAGTATGTAGCGGAGTAAATATAAAGCTTGCCCAAAATGTAAATCTGTCAGTGCAGAGAAAAAATCATGACGATTTCAAAACTGTAAGATTCGGTTGTTTCATAAAATTCTGCCAAGCTTTATACATATTTTATTGTTGTATTGTGTGAAATGTAAATCAACCGCACAATAATAGTAGAGTGTTTTTATTCTCATTCTCTCTTTTTCTCTTGCTGAATCTCTCTTTTTCTCCTAATCTCTCTCTGTGAGTCCCTTTCTCTTTTTCAGACTTACCCTCTCTTTTACTCTCTCTCTCTCTCTCTCTCTCTTTCTTTTTCACTCTCTCCTTCCTCTCTTCCTTTTTGTCTCTATCTATTTCTATGAAAATCTAACATTATTTCTGACTCTCTGCTTTCTGACTTTCTTTCACGAAAGGTTTAGAAGTCCAATTAGAGTGCGTGGTTCGCCAGAGCTGGCTCAAAGCATAAGTAAACTGTGTTGCCCCACCATGGCCACTAGGGGGCCCTCAAAAGTAATGACAGATTGGGTTTTGTTAAATATACTGTTTGAATTTCAAGTGTAAAACTTTAACACAACATTTTGTTCTAAATTTCTAGAATATAGAAACTTAAAAGAAAAAACAAATCAAAAAGCCGTATTTAGATGATCCAGAAAGTAGGATAAATGCTGCACAACTCTAAAATAAAACGTAAAGAAAAAAATAAAATAAAGGCTGATTTTCACACACGGGACCATTCCCTATCTTAGAGTACGGGTGTAACAAATATGGTATGGACACATTTATATCAGTAAAAGTTTTATGTACTGATTCCCCTAAAAAGTATTATTTCTTTCACCAACCATGTTCTCTAAGGAGAAATAAGGTTTTTTATGTCTATGAATAATAGAAGGAAAGCGTAGTATGCAAAATTAATCAATGTACATACTTGTAAAATTGAACACAGTTATGTTAACCGAATGGGCTCTTTATCAATCGGCACAAGCAGGTGAGAGCTTGGCAAGAGGTCCCAATAGACAAGTTGCTGTATGACAGCAGTTTTATTGCAAATACTACTTCACACTTTTCTTGCTGACTTTTGGCAACCATGCGTACATGCACATAATTCTTGATTCTCACCTTCTCTGGCCTTTATCCAGCGTTTACAGAAACAGCGTTTACATACATAGCTAGTGTTTTGCTGCCTGCTTGTTAGCAAACCTATACATTATGATGTATTATGTGTGATAAAAATGTTTTTTTTATATCTAAATGAAATAAATCTAAATAATAACTACATTTTCTTCTTTATTTTATTATTTAGTTTAACACAGACATGCATAATTGATCAACTAGTTTCAGAATCTTTTTAACAAGGCATGGTGTAATTGATCTAATGAAGCCCAGTCTGACAAACAACTTGCAGTTAATGGGGGAAAAATGTGACATTTTATTGGCCCAACCTGACAAGTGTTAATTAGCCATTGATGTGATATTATAGCAGTATGTCTCTGAAACTACCTCTTTAATTGCACATCAAAGTCTAAGGTATTTGTGTAAATAATATAGTGGAAACAATAAATACAAATGTAGAACACAGTGGCTACTCCGGATCCAAAATGGTGCTTGTTTTGCGTTTTATTTTTTTGTGTAGCACCATGGGGTCCTGAAAAGTATTTTATTTTGTTTTAATGTGCACTGCATCTGCTATAAATGTTTAAAAATCATTTATTTATGAACTATACCTGCCCAGGCTCACGGGGGTCTGCTGAAGCCTATCCCAGCGGACATAAGGCGAAAGGCAGGGGGTACACCCTGAACAGGCTGCCAGTCTATCACAGGGCCACACACACACACAACCAAACGCACTCACACTCACTCCTATGGGCAATTTATAATCACCGATCAACCTAATGCACATGTTTTTGGATTGTGGAAGGAAACCGGGGTAGCTGGAGGAAACCCATGCAACCACGGGAAGAACCAGCAAATTTCACACCGAAAGACGCGGTGCCTGGGATTTGAACCCGGGACCTCTTTGTTGTGAGGCGACTGCGCTAACCACTACGCCACCGCGCCGCCCTATGTTTAAATTGATAACATATATTTTAGATATTGAACTTTGTGACTGTACTGTATGGATAACTATATGACAGAGTAAACGAGATTGCTAACTGGTATCCTTCTGTCTGTTGCAGGCTGTAGATTTGGGTCCATACATGAAACTGAAGCAATGGAAAAAAGGAAAATACAAGTGTATAAGAGCCATCAATATTTTCCCAGGAGAAATTAAGCACAAACAAACCCGAGGTAGTAATCGACCACAACCCTCCTCTCTAAGGAAAACGTACATGTCGACGTATGTACAAGTGCCAATACCGTGGGTACAAAGAAAAATTAAAGTTAGAAACTGAAGCTGATGTGAAAACTTCTATTCACCTACTGAACCTTGTCTTCAAAAACTTATACAGTTAACTACTCTGCCAGAATACTGTGAGGCTCTGCCCAGCTAGAAAAGATACCTAAAGTGACATTACTACCTAATTGTTACTACCTTTGTTTGTGATTTCCAGAAAGGCATCCATGGCTTGTAGTAGTGGTGTCAGGATGAGTGCCTTTATCTGGTCTTTGGCCATAATCTCTCTGACTCACATAGGTTATGTGACAGGAGATTGCTGGCTCATTGAAGGGGAAAAAGGCTTTGTGTGGTTGGCCATCTGCAGCCAAAACCAGCCACCTTATGAGGCCATCCCTCAGCATATAAACAGCACCATTGTGGACCTTCGCTTAAATGAAAATAAGATTAAAAGTATTCATTATTCTGCCCTCAGCCGTTTTGCAAACTTGACATACCTAAACCTAACAAAAAATGACATAAGCTATATAGAGGATGGGGCATTTTCAGCTCAATTTAACTTACAGGTACTCCAGCTTGGTTTCAATAAACTGCGCAACCTAACAGAAGGGATTCTCAGGGGGTTAGGGAAGCTGCAGTACCTCTACCTCCAGGCCAACCTGATTGAGACTGTGACACCCAATGCCTTTTGGGAGTGCCCAAACATTGAAAACATAGACCTCTCTATGAATCGCATTCAGGTGCTAGATGGGAACACGTTTACCAGCCTCACCAAGCTGACCACCTGTGAGCTTTACACTAACCCATTCAACTGCTCCTGTGAGCTTCTGGGGTTTGTAAAGTGGCTGTCAGTCTTCCCCAACAGAACAAATGAACGGATGGTATGTGATTCTCCTGCAGGCGTTTCTGGTTACAGTCTCTTAAGCCAGAATCCAAACAACCCTACGTATCGCAATGCACTGCATATGCTGTCCACTGTGTGCACGGAGGACTATGTGACTCCGTATATTCCTGTGCCTCCTGAGACCACGACTTTTTCTCCAGATGTTACCCCTTGTGAGCTGGAGGACTGTCCTTCTGGAAGTGAGCCAGAGGATATAAGCATTAGTCCTACTTACCCAGACCTTAGCGTGGAACCAATCATGAAGCTAAAGCAAGTCTCTCACACAAATGCAGTCATCAATGTTCAGATACCGCACCCTTATAAGAAAATGTACATCCTTGTTTTGTATAATAATAGCTTCTTTACAGACATTCAAAATTTGAAACGGCAGAAGGAAGATATTAAGTTAAATAACTTGAAACCGTACACTGAATATACCTACTGTGTGGCTTCCATACGCAATTCCTTGCGCTATAACCATACCTGTCTTAAATTATCCACAGGCCCCACAACTGGAAGGGTGAGAGAAGCTAATAATGCAACAGCCACTCACTACATAATGACCATCTTAGGATGCCTTTTCAGCATGATAATTGTCTTAGGAATGGTCTATTATTGCTTACGAAAGAAAAGGTACCAAGATGAAAAGCACAAAAAAGCAGGTAGTATGAAAAAGAACATCATAGAGCTTAAATATGGTGGAGAACTGGAGGGAGGGACTATATCTAGAATGTCTCAAAAGCAAATGATGGCTGGGGATAGTATGTCTCGCATACCATATTTGCCCACTGGGAGTGAGATGGATCAGTATAAAATTCAGGACCTAAGTGAGACACCAAAAATGGCTAAGGGCAACTACATGGATGTGAGAACAGCAGAGCATCATGACCGAAGAGAGTGTGAGATGCCCATGCCAAGCAATAGTCAGGGTTCTGTTGCTGAGATATCCACGATTGCAAAAGAGGTGGACAAGGTCAACCAGATTATTAATAACTGCATAGATGCCTTGAAGTCAGAGTCAACTTCTTTCCAAGGAGTCAAATCTGGAGCTGTGTCAACTGCAGAGCCTCAGTTAGTTTTGATCTCAGAGCAGCCCCAGAGCAAATCTGGATTTCTGTCCCCTGTTTACAAGGATAGCTACCACCACTCTTTGCAGAGACACCACTCCTCAAGCACTTCCCCAAAGCGCCCCAGCACAGCAACTGGTGGTCCAATGCGCAGTCCAAGGCCATACCGTGCTGAGGGGACATACAAGTCAGAGTCTAAATACATAGAGAAGACTTCACCTACAGGAGAGACCATCATGACAATTACTCCAGCTGCTGCTATTCTGAGAGCAGAGGCAGAGAAGATACGTCAATACAGTGAACATAGACATTCCTACCCCGAAGCTCAAATCGAGGAACTCGAGGGACCTGAGAATCGCAAGGCATCAATCCTGGAGCCTTTGACGCGGCCTCGACCTAGAGACTTGGCTTATTCACAGCTGTCTCCCCAATACCATAATCTTAGCTATTCCTCCAGCCCTGAGTATTACTGCAAACCAACTCACAGCATCTGGGAGCGCTTCAAGCTCCATCGCAAACGTCACAAAGACGAAGAATATATGGCAGCAGGTCATGCCCTGCGTAAAAAAGTGCAGTTTGCGAAAGATGAGGACCTGCATGACATTTTAGATTACTGGAAAGGAGTGTCAGCCCAGAATAAATCCTAATCTTCTCAAGTGTTTCTTTCGAGTACATTTTGGTGGACCATGAAAGCAGAATCAGTTTTAAATAGCATTTTAATGTAGGACATAGCCAACATTGACAATGGGAAAATTGGGAATATATGCTTAGTTTTGTAAATTTACCA
>JAOTQW010000022.1:6392905-6407206 GCA_026260075.1 Sisor rabdophorus
TAAACACAAAAAGAGAACAAAGTGCAAATTTTAAATATGTAAGTGGATTATAAGTAATTGGTTACAAGTCCTGTGACAATGGATTTTTTTTACTGTGTACAGTGAGAAAAAAACTATTTAAAAAAATCATCCTCTGACATACTCTCACTGTACATTGATTAATGAACGGTTTGCCCTATATATTAAGTTATAAATACAAAGGGACTAATGTACAATATAATGTTTTTTTAAACTTGCAAAGAACTTTGGTCAGTAAAGTTGTAGGAAATGTTTGGTTCAGGTTTAGATTACAGATTTTAGAATCAGCTACTTTATGAATGTTTTCAGATGGATCAACATTGCACTTGTCACTGGGAGGGTGTACCGTCCATTTAAAACACAAGTCACTATAGTCTGCTTTGTCAATGATCATTTACATAACAAAATGCACAATATTACAAAGCCTTTAAATGGCCTGTTATTTGACAACAGAGCAGTTGGGTGTTTTAGAACGAATGGAAAATGTACAGTACTAAGGAAGTTTTATTTATCTATATACAATAACAGAGAGGACGATATTGAGATATATCAAACCAAATGATATAATTGAAACCCCATCTCAGTAAACTATTTTTTTTTGTACATGATTTGTTAACTGAAACTTTATTTGAACTGTATTGTACAATACTGTCTGTGATAAAGATTTACAGTATCTGTTGGTCAAGTTCAAGTGCTTTGGTAACAGCTCATAAACTCATATGTCTCCTTACACTTCAGCCTCGGGAATGAATGTATTACAGACGATACATGTTGTGTTTTACATAGATTGTTTTGTATATTTTTTTTCCAATCATACCAAACCAACTAAAGGCAAGACATTAACAAACTGTGTTTGTTATTTTCTACTGTTTGACCAACAGAAATGCTTTTGTAGACCTTCAAGGAAAAGAGCTATAGCTATGGCTCTGATCAGGAAAATGAAGCATGTGACTCATGTGTATGTGTAAGAGAGAGAGAGAGAGAGAGAGAGAGAGAGAGAAAGAGAGGGAGACGAGTTATTGACTTTGACTTGTTGCAGCTGGATTAAATCACCAGAACAATGTTATAGGAAGTGAACGGGGACAAACAATTTTCTTATTTCAATCGCCTTAAACTTCTAAAATATATGTATATAACTGCTTTTTTTTCTTTCTCTTCGAGTGTTGATGTTTTTTGAAAAGTCTTTATTTCTTGTCTTTTTTAAAAGCATTTCAATAGACCAATTTATAGGCATTCTAGCAAGTAATCTGTGTGTTTTTATATTGCATACTGTAGCACTCTATATCATAAATGTTAGAGATGTTTGGACAATGTGAACTGAAACAGCTGTGGCTGAAATACGTCAAGAAACAACTAAGAGCACAATAAAGTGTTATATTTCTTTCTGATTACTGTTACCTGCTTTCAGTCAGACTACTGTGAAGTTAAAGGGAGAATCCATGCATTCAATATGATCTTTTTTTGGTGTCCAATTATATACGTTTTTAAAAGTTTGAACTGTGATGATTGTGAACTAAATGAACTAATATAAAAAATAGGCTCTGTGTTTTCTGCTCTTTTTTCTATAGGTTTTTTTTATTTAATTATAAACTGAACACTTTAAACAAATAATATATAGAAACCAAATATAAGGTTGTCGCATTTTGAGCTTATTAATAAGTGATGTTGTGTGTGTTTGGTTTCCGGATATATTATGTTGTTCTGAACTTGCAACTGCCAACAAGCTTCCTTGTTCCAGGAACTGCCTCAGAAACTGCAAGCGTGACGTGAGTGACTCTACAAAGCTCATGTTTGCAGCTAACTCATATCTTCCTCTCACAGTTGTATGAGATGTACAATAATGTTGTACATCTTTTAAAAGGCAGAAAGGACAGCAAGAATCCCACTAAAAATTTAATTCACTGAAATCAAATGTTGAGGTTTGTTCGTACACAACCAAAATAATACACAACATTTTTGCCTTAACCAGACATAACACTTTAATATAACTCAAACCATTAACAAAAATTTAAATTAACAAAATTTTAATTGCTGTAGTTCTAAGCTTTAGTTGTTTTACAAATAAATAATAAATCATATTAAAGCCCATAGCCATTAACACATGAGTAGAAGTGAGTAAAATTAATTATAAATATTGCAGTAAAATAATAAAGGCTGGGAGATACTGCTTCATTTGTACTTTTCCATTGTCGAGTCTCGACTGAAATCTTTTAGCACCAGATCTAGGTAATCAGCATTGAGTAGGTTAGAGATAGTTTACAAAACAATTAACCATGGCTGGTCTGTTACACATTTTAAAAAGTCATGTGGTTCTAGCCTGTAAAAATAAAAGTGGTGCTTACTGGAAATCTGCAGCCTCTGGCATTAGTTGAAACAGTAGGGTTAACTAATGAAACTAAAAGTTTAATATTGCTTTCACCAGCATCCCTAAAATAATTTGTATTTACAATTTTCTCAATTCTGAGATGCCTTAATCACAGTGACTTAAATCTATCAAATTTTTTATACATCCAATTCAGTGATCAAGGGTTAAAGACCTTGATGAGGGGCCCAGCAATCGCAGCTTAGTGGCACTGGGAACTGACCTCATGAAGGTTCAGTCAGAAGATCTACTTGAAAATTAAAACCATATTTTTTTGGTAAAACATTAACACACAACTATACATTAAAGCCTTACATTTTATGGTAAAGCTATGTTCTCTTAGCTTATTTCTTAAACAACTTAGAAATTCCAGTCATATATATTTACAATTTATGCACAGCCGACCACCTAACACCTATCCTTAGGTCTATTTTGCCCATTTTTTTATATAATCTGAATAAACTCACACTAGGGGATTGTAGCCATTTTAAAAGTGCACAAGTGACGATGAAATAGATGCTTCAAATACTAAGATTTATGGTATTTCACTTTCTTTCCTGGAAGATAAGCAAACATCCATTAGTCATGTCACAAGTTTCAGAAATATTTGACTTGGGATAATCAGGTTTGCATCTGGTTTAGGAGAGACATCAAATGACTCCCAGTATCATCTTTTCTCTGCAGAGTTAGTTATTGTATTATTATTGTATTATTATTATTACTGTTATTAGAGCATTGAGTAGGACATTGCTAAAATGACAAGATTTGGATTTGTATTAATTTTTTTATTTACTTAAATTTACAAACCAAATTCTGAAGTTAGGATTTCAAATCAGCTGAGTCAATATTTTATTATCAGTAGAACACAGATAACATAACACATTTTTAAACTGAGAAATTGTACACTTTTTAGCTTATTTCAAATTTAATGCCTGAAACAGATCCTAAAAAGTTTACACAGGGGTACCAAAGGACTAAAAAATAAGTCAATTTTTAAAAGGTTCAGTTTTGGTGGTGCCATGGCATAGTGGTTAGACAGGCGCCTCACAGCAAGAATTCGATTTTAGGGCAAGGAGTCTTTTAGTTTCATGTTATCCCAGCACTTGTGTGGGTTTACTCCAGGTACAGTCCAAAAATATGTACATCAGGTTGATTGGTGATGGTAAGGTAAGGTAAGTGTGTGTGCACTGGGATGGGCTCCAGCAGATCCCATGACCCGAAATTAGGAAATAACTGGGTATAGAAGATGAATGAATTAATGAATGAACAAGTAAAGATGAAGTGAAGCTGGACACAGGGTCTCCAATCTGTGAAAGAATGCGTACAAATATCGTAGAATACTTTAAAAAAAGTACCTTGACGTTAAATTGTGAAGGCATTACAAAACGCCCTATCTACAGTGCATAACACCATTAAAAGATTTGGAAAAACGGAAGAAATCTCTATCTTTGGGCCCTTAGACGTAACTGCATCACTCATCAGCATGATTCTGTGATACCAAATAAAACTCTATTATGCAAAAAGTAAGGCATATTTGTACATGGTCCAAAAGCCTCTTGTGTGGGCCAAGCCTCATTTAAAATGGACTGATTATATTTTGAAAGGGGTCAGACAAGTCCAAATTTTGGATGCTGTGTACTAATAAGGGAAAAAAAACATGTTGTCAGCATTCAGTTTATAAACCAGCATCTCTAATGGTATAGGGGGCATAAGTGCATACAATTTGTGAATGCTGCACTATGAATGCTGAAAGGTATATCAAGGTTTTAAAGCAACAGATGTCCTTCTACAGACAACCTCTATTTTATTAAAGAACTTGTGTATTATAACAGCATCTTAGTAGTCTAGGTGCTGAATTAACCTGTCTACAGTCCAGATCCTTCACCTATAGACAACATTTGATACACTGTGTCAGTGTGCAATAGGTCAAAAATGATCAAAAACTCTTCAACTGCAGGAAACCTGCATCTGTAAAGAATAGAACCAAATTCCAACACCAAAACTTGGGAAGTTCAATGTCTAGATGTCTTTAAACTTCTTTTGCAGAGGAGATGCTACACTGGGGTAAACAACTTTTTTCAGGCATCAAATGTATAATAATTCATCTTATTTCCAAACTCAGGGTCAGGTGGGTCTGCTGGAGTCGATACCAGCACAAATAGGGTGAAAGGCAAGAGGAGTATGCCCTGGACAGGGCATAAATGAACAACCACGCACACAACCCAGGACCTTCTTGTTGTGAGGAGACCATGCTAACCAGTACGCCACCACACTACCACGGATAGGATATTTTATTCTAATTTTTGTGGTCTTTTCCTTATTTTATTTACACTCTGTATTACTTGATGCCATCTGGATTAACACTGAGCAATTTCAAGTTCTGTGAATAAATATAAGGTTGAGCTTTCTAGCACACCCATTCTGCAGTTTTTCCTACTAATAAAACAAATTTCTTTGGGCCCCCAAATGCTTTGGTCCCTTAAATTGTTCTTATTTTTCCGTTTAGTGACACACCTGGATGCTATTAATTTCTATGTCTTACTTCTGTTGCTGTAGCTGTAATTGTGTTTTAAAATCACATTTTACTATCAAACTAAGGCAGTCAGTACCACTGCTGTAATGATGCGGGTTAATAGAGGCACACAGGTTTATTTTTTTTCTGCTGTTGCCCTGCTTTACACAGAGATGGCAAATATTAATACACTAAAATACCTAAGCGCACCAAAAATTTGCTTATTTTTAATTTTAATAATATCCAACTTCAACAAATACTTTACTATAGACGATAAGTAATAAATGATGTTTTGTTGTGGATTGCCAGGCATGCCAGGTTTTCTGTCAGTTTACCTTTTTACTCTTTCCTGAGTACTGATTACATACACCTGCAGCACCTTCCTCTAATTACACTCGCATATGATAAATAGCACTTACCTTCACTCACTTGTTGGTCTTACAAAGAAAGGAAGGAGGGAGGCAAGGCAAGGCAAGGCAAGGCAAGGCAAGACAAGACAAGACAAGACAAGACAAGACAAGACAAGACAAGACAAGACAATGTCTGATGAATCGACTACGATCAACTAGCCAGACTTCTTAAACTTTGATTGAGGAATTGTGATTGCAAAAATAAATATTTGAGCCACTATTTACTTATTTATTTAAATTACACTCATCTAGTAAAATATGGACTGTAAATGTAAATTTGTGTGCAAGTGCATATACAAAAACCTCAGGACACCCACCTCACTAAATGTCAACTCTTTAAAATAAGCTTTTTTCTTAAAGTTTTTTCCCTGAATTCTCTGTATAAAACAGAAATTGCATGTATTGTGCAAGTAAAGTGTCACATGTTACACTGATTTAACCACCTTAAATTGAACTAAATTATCTCATAAAAAGAAAAAAAATCCTTTGCTTCATGCATCCAGTTTCTTTGAGTGAGTCTCTGATCTGGTGTGTTCTCTGGTGTTCAGCGTAATGAATCTGCTAATAAACAGCTGTTTTTGATCACAAGTTAAAAGGGAGGTATAGGAAAATTTACAAACCGAAGAACACTGGATATCAAACTAATTACTCAGATACACTGTGAATATTTCCCAATATTAATTACTTTAAACATGAAACCTGTGGTTTGATAAGAGCCATAAAAACATGGTGGTTCTTTTTGATAATTCAACCTGCATCTAGCACATGTAATCAACTCATCTAATTAGAAATAAATTGTATTTAAATGGGGAAACAACAGAATGATATTTTATGATCATTCAATCAGGGGCTAATTATTTTTTAAACTGATAAACTGTGGCACTATAATCAGACAGGAGCTAGATGTAAATGTGGACCCTACAGGTGATGGTTATTGGATGTAAGGGAGTGAGTCAACACCAATACTGGCAAGGTAACCCTGTTATGGAGAAGCCACCGGAGGAAAGCAGAGCAGGCATGAAGGATCTGCTTTGCTGTTGAATGCTGGAGCGAGTAATCTCAAGTTTGAGATTAAAGTGGAGAAAAGCAAAAAGATACATAACTTGTAAGTTATGTCAGCTAGTGGGTGGAGTAGACAGTGTCCAAATGAGAGGCTTGTCTTCAAATAAGGTGCATGATCGTGATTTCATGATGACGTGAAGTGTATCAGGTTGATACTCGGGTGAGGGTGCGTGTCAGACAAACATCATGCAGACAGAATTACAAGTGCAGCCAGTACTTTTATGGCAAAACTATAATTTTTCTACTCAGAAATAGTATATGCTCTTTAGGTCAGATTGGACAAATTTTGATCAGCTTGGTAATATTGTTTTTATGTATTTTATCCTTTTGAATTCAGAGAAATGAAAAAAGTGCCAATGTAGTTTATTCAGGAAAAGGCCGGTAAGTGTGAAAAAGTATGCTCTGGGGGTTTTATGAAAACGAGTCTCCCACTCCATGCTTACTTTTACCCTGCCTTGACGTGGTCGAGCTCTAGCGTGTCTGAAGTCAAAGAGATTCCTTTTTCTGAGGTAGAAAAATGTTCTGGGTTATTTTAATGACAAAATGCAATTCTTCTTAAAACTGATGCAGAAAAGAATTTAAATGAAGAAAGCTCTGCAAAAAGGCATAAAATGATTCCAGAAAATCATCTCCTTCAATCTGTCGACATCAGAGCGGTAGTGAACCATGAAGAATATGACACGTTACTTTGTACAAATCCACCACACACATTAATCTGGAGATGCAGTCAAATCTCATGCCGTTATGAATGATGTCCAACCATATGGCTGGCTGCCTTATGTTTTCAGAAGCTTTCATGTCTGTGTAATCATCTGTCTCTCTCTGTTGGTGATGGTGTCTTTTGAGGTCTTGCTGGAGTTTCCGCCTGCACTTTACAACGTATGTTGTCCTTAATCATCACATTGCCCTTTTCTTTTTCTCTTTCTCTCTTACTCTTTCTTTCTTTTTTTTCTTCCTCTGTCACAGTTACATTTCCACAAGCTACACATCCTATTGTCAAGCTTACAAATTCCCTGACCGCTGTAGCGCGGTACTGGACATGTCAACTGCAACACGTCCAGTATGTGGATTTTAGATGTTTTGTCAAATCAGATTTTTAAGCAAATTTTTTATCTTTTAAATATTTTAATCTTACTTGCCCAAAGTATTCAGAATTAGTACTGTTGGCCCATGTAACTTAAACTATAATAAGCAGTCGCAGATTGCTAATTGGTTAATATTTTCAAGGATTGGTTATTCCTCATTTATTCATTTATCTTCTTCCCCGCTTATTCCCGAATCCGGGCTCACGGGGGTCTGCTGGAGCCTATCCCAGCGCACATAGGGCGAGAGGCAAGAGGTTCACCCAGGACAGGTTGCCAGTCCATCGCAGGGCCACACACACAACCATACACACACACATTCACTCTTATGGGCAATTTAATGTCACCAATCAACCTGATGGACATGTTTTTGGACTGTGGGGGGAAACCGGAGTACGCGGAGGAACCCCACGCAAGCGCAGGTAGAACATGCAAAATCCGCCCGGGATACGAACCCAGAATCAAGCAATCTTCAACCAATTCTATTTTTAAATAGAGCCCCACTATATGATATCAGCATTTTTACATCCTCTGACTCGTTGATCAGAGTAAAGCCTGATATAGGCTAATTCGGCTACCGAAATGTCTGTACAGTTGAATTAGAATACAAAATACCATTGTCTCAGACAAACTTAAAAATATGTTTTTAGGACAGGCAAAGGTAGACATCGTGAGGAGAGGTCGGCTAACCCCAAATATAACTAGCTTGTCTCAGCCCAAGAAAGAGTGTATTTATCACTTCTAGACCAGTGCTGATGACCGGTACAGTGCTGATGACCACTGACTTAGAGCCTTTGAATGTATCCTTATGTTTGTAATGTAATATTAATGTTGAGATAAATATTGATTCTGAACTGCTTCAGATGTATGTGCTACAGTTGTGGTTTTAGTGTAGAGGTATGCAGTCTTAATGGTGTTTCTTGCTTTATTAAAAATGTTTTTTAATCATCAATGTGTGAATATGTTTCTCTCTCTCTCTGTAATGCCACAGTATAATATTGATGGTTTCTATCATGACCAGATAGGGTTGGTATTAAAAGGTGATAGTAAATATCTTCTAAGCCTAAGCCTTAAACAGGGGAGGGCCCCTCTGAACATCCTGCATAATTCCAGTCTCGAAGAAAAAAAAAACAGGACAACTAAATGACTTCAGACCAGTCGCAATAACATCTCACAAAATACAGACGGTAAAAGTTGAAGTCGCAGACGCTATCACACACATGCTACACCGATTCCTCTCTTACCTGGACAGTGTTAACAGGGCTGTGAGTATTACATTATTGCACTTCTTTTAATTTGCATGTTATCCCTGCATCTGCGTGGGTTTAATCCAGTTACCCTGGTTTCCTCCCACAGTCTTAATACATGTAAATTAGGTTGACTGGTGACTCTAAATTGCCATGGGAGTAAGTGGGATTGTGTGTGGTTGTTCTTCTATGTGTGGCCCTGCCATAGACTGGTGACCTTTGTGCTCTGGGACAAGCTCCACTAGACCCCTATGAATCCGAGTTAGGGAATAATCAGGTATAGAAGATGAATGAATAAATGACTTATTTATTGCTTTTAACATTATTCAGCCGCCACACCTCAGAGATAAACTGACAGAGATGAAAACAGACCCACACCTGGTGGCATTGGGACTGTACTTCCTTTAGTCTTGTTTACCCTGTACATGTTGAACCTTTAATACTGCAGAAGAGGACTGAGCCATTTATACTTCCTCTGAAGACTAGCATCCTTCAACATCTGCAAAAAATTGTTGCAAATGTTTTATCATATCCAGCCAGAGGATATGATAAAACTTCAGTTTTTAAAAGCTTCAGTAATTGGTTTCTGTCATTGCCCAGTTCAAATGATAGACTGAGAAAGTCGTTTCTCCTTCATGCCATTTGGCGCTTTGATACCACTCAGAGGGGAAGAAGAAGTCAGCTCAGATCTCACTGTTAAATTATAGATACACTGTAACCTATACACATAAACACTCGCATCAAACTATGCACATAAACACTTTAGTAGAGCAAGGAAGCAATATTACGGCCTATGTACAAAATGCACCGCCACACTGTCTGAACCTAAAATCAATTGAAGCATGGACTACCAGAAATATTTGAAACTGTAGTGGATAGCATCAGCTGGTAACCAAAGATACTTTTACCTAATTTGGCCATAGTCAATTTGCTCTCTTATTTAGTTTATTAAGCATTTAAAAGCTTTAGCAGAATGCAATTGGTGTTATTTATTGGTTGTAATTTATAATGTACTCTAAAACCGTGCTGGTTTATTTAGCCATGATTTTTGACATTACGTTATCTTTAAAAACACACCCAGATTTTCAGTCTGGTTTCTCCCATGGTTACTTTGTAAATCATGTCAGGAGTTTTTCGTTGACAGAGAAAATAAATTGATTTAAGTCTAATAAAAATAAAACAAAATATTTGAATGCATGTGGCTGGCATTTTTGGTTGTTTGCAATACTTTCCCATTATCTGTTTAGTTGATTGAGCTATATATCCCTTCATCCATCCGTTAATCCAACAGGAACTGGTAGCACAGTGGTGATTCCCAGCACCACCACTGCTGGGCCCTTGTTTAAGGCCCACACCAAATTGCTTATTGCTATCCTAGAGATAAATGTAAGCTTTTCTGGACAAGGGTGTCTACCAAATTACTTAAGGAAAAATGTGTGGAGTCACAGGGAGCCTGGAGTTTCTCCTAGAGAGCTTGGAGCACCCTTGATCAAAATAATTACTAAGATTTAAATCTCCAAGAAATGCCGAGAAGCTAGGAAAGCATAAAATAAATCACTAAATTACATGCTGTTGGTGGTCATAAACCTACTTACATAAGAATAATTTCTCTTTGCATTGTAGAAAAGGTAATACGCTTAGAAAGAATAATGATATAATTTTTACTACGCTTAAAATGACAAACCTTCTTAAATAATAACTTATCTCAAGGTTTCGTCTCCCATTCTCACTACCTTTTGCTGGTCCCACCCTCTCACTGATGTAATTCCGAAGGATAGCTCTGTGTTAGACGGCCCTGTGAGTGGTTTATTATAGCAGTTTATTGTGTAAAATGGTTGTACACACTTTGTCCTACTTTGGCTTGATACTTTTCCTCTCTTTAAATCAAATAATTTTTGACATTTAGCCAAATTAAACTTATGCACAGTTGTATATTAATGAATTTATGGGATGTTGCCCAGAATATTTGACAAACTATTACAACAACCCTAACCCTAACCAAATTACTTTACACTAATATTTTCACAGAATTATTTCAGAACTCTAAAAAGTACTGTCTTTTAGGGATCTTTGGTTTATTTTACATTAATCATCCATCCATCTATCCAATGTTTTTATTCATTCCTCCTCTATACCTGCTTATTCCCTAATTCTGGGTCAAGGGGGTCTGCTGGAGCCTATTTCAGTACACATAGAGCAAAAGGCAGGGGAACCCTGGAAACGTCGCCAGTCCATCGTGGGGCCCCACATACAACCACACATAGTCACACACTCACACTCACTCATATGGGCAATTTGGTGACACACACTCACACTCACTCATATGGGCAATTTGGAATCACCAATTAACCTAAGAGGAAGCAGGAGGAAACCCAGAGTAAACCACCACCAGCACAGGGATAACAGGCAGACTCCTCACAGAAAGACCTCTTGCCCTGAAACCATCCATTGTTTATAGCCGATTTTATGGAGTCTATCGCAATCTTCTCCTCATTATCCCTTTTTTTCTCCATTTTTTTTATTTGTCAGTACCCTTCTTTCTATCCTTCTCCCTATCCTATGTCTTAGTTTTTTACTCCTCTTTCCTTTATCAACATTTTTTCTCAATTTTTCGATTTCTATTATTCAAAATATTATTTCATCAAGATTTTATCTGTATTATTTGTGGCCTTTGGCAAATGCCCTATTCCGATCGACTTACATTTATCTCTTTTCATTAATTGGCGGTAACTTTTAATTAGCAGTAAAACTTTAACCACTGGGTTACCACTTTCCCTACAATTACTGGGTTACTACAATTTCTTCCCTTAGAAACACGGTCAATAAATAATTTACAAAGGTCAATGCAATAATATAAAACTATGTATCCATGACAATTATAAGTCAGATCATTTAACTAATGATAACAACTGCAACCAGTTAGGCTAAAAAATAAAAGATGTGTATCCGTGCCTTGTATACACAATTAAAAGCCCATGGATGTGCGTTATACAAATGTGACGGTCAGTCAAGCTGACATTTAAAATATAGCTTTAAAAAGTTATAAACAAAATTCTATTATAATAATAATATTTCATGATGAATGTGTCATGTCATTCCAAATGTCTGAATCATGTGTATTAGCTACACTTTAGCAGTTAATAGTGGACCACTGCCTACATACTGCACACCTACAGTGTTATGCAACAGCATAGGTACATCCAGTGCAGCTCTTTGTACTGTTAGTACAAATGATTCACTTTAAAAAAAAAACAAATAGTTTTAAAATCTAAAATGTGTAAGAAGTAGAAACTAATCAAACCGGAATTTTTATGATTTTTACTTCTAATGTGATGCGATATCTCTAATGTGTTGTGAGTAAATGTAGCAGAAACTGGAGTGTTTTTTTGACCAAAAACTCACCCAGCAGGGAATAGATAAAGATTCTCTAAAATTGATATAGGTGTTAGTGTATGTTCATTGTTTGCAAGAAAGATCTTTGGTATTTGTTTTTAAGTGATTCTACCTTTCGTTAGGTTTTATAGGCTTATTTAGTCTTATTAATGTGTCTATAATGTTGCCAAAGCTTGAATCCAAAATATTGGTTGATGGATCAGTGTTTACTGTGAACATCAAAAAATCTATATATTAAAATAAACAAAAATACCGCAAACAACAAAAATAATAAAATATCATGAAAAAATTCATTTACAAAACGTTCAGGGTTAGCATTTTCTAGGTGGGAGTGTTTAGAGCCGTTACACAGCAGATTATCCAGACTTACCAACATTTAAATATACAGTATATGGATAAAGACGTGATTTTAGAAGTCAATTTAGTGTACAGTTATTTATTCAAACTCTAACAAAATATTGTTCCAGTTAGTCTGTACGGGCTGCTTACTGATTACCTTAGCATAGTTGCTGTAAAGGCATAGTATAAATAATAGCATATCTTGTCCCATCTCTGAAAATTCCCTGACTTATCTGAGTTTGTTGGACAAAGTAGTCAAATTAGGTGCATGACTGAACATCAGCATTCCACATGCCAGAAACCCAGTCCAAATCTATTTTTCCAATCTCCTCATTATTTACCAACATTATAATTAAGCAGCACTTTGTGGAATAAGGCTTTGGGTTGCAAGTCAAAAAGTATCTGGCACTTAAATAACTCTAAGTGACTCTAAATTGCCCATAGGAATGTATGTGAGTGTGCGGTTGTGTGAACCGTGTCTATGGCTCTGCGATGGACTTGCGACCTGTCCAGGGTGTACCCTCTTGCCCTTTGTGCGCTGGTATAGGCTCCAGCAGACCCCTGTGACCCCGGATTCGGGAATAAGCGGTAAAGAAGATAAATGAATAAATAAAAACAACAATAAAATAGATTATATAAAGCATATAACAATTATATTACAATTTTAGATAGAATCAAAACATTGTTTGGTTGAGTTCTTACTTTCTCCCTTATGCTCTTTTTCTTTCTCTGTCTTATGCTCTGTCTCTCTTTTATCCCCACCCGTTTCTCTTTTTTTCTCTTTCTCTTTAGCTCCTTTTCTCTCTCATGTTCTCTCACTCTCTCTTTTTCAATATATATCTTACCCCCCTCTTTCTCTCTGTCCAGTGTGTGAGGGAGAATCTAATCTATTGAAAAGCCATATAGTTAATAGGCATTGAATAAATGCATTTATACATAGTGAGACCTAAAGTACAGATCAATAAATACTAATTACTGATTGTAATGCACTGGACTTCATTGCTCTGGTGTTTTGTTTTGGGTTTTTTTTTGGGAGGGGGGTTGGTTTAATTGCAGTTGGTGTAAGTGTCTTCTGTCTGGCCATGTTTGTTGTCCAGTTTGCTCTTCTACCTCACAGTTTTTAAGCCTCTTTCGTCGCTGCGCTTCACTGTTTGGAGGTGGATTCCAACCAGCTTTACTCTGCACATGGTGGAGAGGGCATTAATCAGCTGTCTACAGAGTGTGACTTTAGCTTATAGAAGCAGGCTGACAAAGTGCATGAGAGGAGCTGAGACTGTAGGCGAAAAGTTTGCTGGACTCCTTTGCCGAGACCTATCGTTTAATTGGATGTGGATGGCTGGGTTTGGTTGGTAGCCTGTAGTCTATAATACAGAGCAAATCCAAAATGGTTTGGTCAAACAGGAACAATGTTATTTTTTAGTTTTAATCACCATAATATTCTTGAAGTTATATGTGTAATATCAGTGATGGAATCACTGCACTGCATTAATAATAATTAACGTTATTGATACTGTTCATGTGCAAGCATAGATTGATAACTAAAGCAGCCATAGATTTGTTTTAATCCAATAAAGTAAAAGGGCAGCATGGTGGCTTGGTGGTTAGCAGCCTTAGCAAGAAGGTCCAGGTTCGATTCTAGGCATGTTTTTATGTGGAGTTTGCATGTTCTCCCTATGCTAGCAAGGGTTTATTCCTGGTTCTCCGGTTCTCTTCCACAGTCCAAAGACATGTATGCTAATTTTCTTCTTCTCCTTTCGGCTGCTCTCATTTAGGGGTCGCCACAGCCAATCACCTGTCTTCACCTAGCTCCATTGCATCTTACTACCAATGTATTCACTCTCCCTTCTCTGGACATGTCCAAACCACCTTAATCTGG
>JAOTQW010000022.1:6425495-6437762 GCA_026260075.1 Sisor rabdophorus
ATATATCACTGTATGCTATGTACTGTACTACTACTGTACTACTATAACTACTGTTATACTATACGACACTCAACAATATACAATATGCATAATGTCAATCAATATTACTGTCTTTAACAGAAATTTAAATAAATAATACATCTACTTTGTGGAACACTGTACCTGCCATATAGGTGCAACAATATATATATCCGATAATATACACTACATGTCAGTGTGCAATACTGTATCTAGTCACTAAATCGCTGGAGTCGCTCATTACATTTAAATTGTACATTTGTTGGAAATTACTGTTCATATCATTATAAAAGCTATTGTGCAATACAATAAAGTCATTTTAATTACTTTAAAGAATTGTATATATTTTGACCAAGTCACTTGTGGTATTTTTTAAATCTTATTGTTCATTTATTATGCTGTACACATTTTTATATTATTTATTATATTATTATAGGTTATATGTTATACATCATACTGCCAAAAGTTTGTTGTTACCTAACCATTAAATTCATATGTGGTTCCTCTACAAACTGCTACCAGAAAAATGGAAGCACACAGTTGTTTAGATTTTTTTTTATGTATTTAGCATTATTCTTTCACTGGACTCCAACACTGTTCCTGCATGAAAATGACCCACAAAGCCCCTGAACTCTATTATCACATGCTGTGTTATTATGAGAGTGAAAAAAAACACTGAACATCTTTGGAATGAGCTTGAATGCCAACTGCACCCCAGACCTCTGAAGACCCCTTAATCATATAACAAAATTAAAATAAATCTAGAAAAAAATGATTTTTCAAAATTTCATTTGTTTATAATCGTCAGTATTGCCAGATTAGGGTATTTCTATAAACACCAATCAGAAGGAATGCTCCATTGTGTGCAAGGAAATATTCAATTTCAATTCAGAGGCCAGGAATGTAAAATTACATGTAAGGTTATCCTGAGAAAGTAAAATGCTTCTGCGACTTCTTCTGTGTCGTCTTATTTAACAAAACTTATGAGTTATTTCATGTACAAGTTTAATAATAACAATTAAGTAATTATTTTAATTCTTACTTTAGCCGGAAAAAAAATTAAACTTTGCTGAAATGTTAAGAAAAGTATCTAATTTTTTGGACAGAACACTGGAGACAGTGCTTACTGCTGCCTCTCAATCTATTTACAGGCAAAAGTAAATGATCTTCAAGAAACTCAGATTAAGTGTTGCACCGCCCTCAACCACGCCTTGTCTGTTTTAGGCAGAGTCCTGTCAAAGCACCAGGTTTCTAAAGTTTGTGAACTGGCTGTCAGTTTGTGTTAGTAACAAAAGCCAAATAAAGGCTTGCCTAAAGTTTGAGACAACGACACAGCATGTTGGGAGTCAGTACTGGGACAGGAGAGCAGATATAATAAGCTCTTTGCGATTAACAGCTTTGCTTTGCGGTCCTTATTAGGTGCTGCAGGCTAGAGAATATTGAACGCATGCATAAAATATTTCTCTGACTAAAAACCATCTTAGCAAACAAAGATTTATGAATATATCCTGTTCCCCACAGGCATCAATTTAAAGGATGTCTGAGCTCCAGAGTTGCAAAACGTTGAAGGTTAAAGACGTTTGGTTGTAAATAGTTTTGGTTTATTTTCTATCCTCAAAGTCTGGTGCTCTGGCTTTGTTAATGCTCCATGAAATGCACTGAAGTCAATATGAATCTGATGAAAACACTGCCCAGAAATGGAACCATTCTTCTATGTAACAGTGCTAATCACTAAGCTTTTTCATCTTCTTTTGGACTGCAATTGCAAATATGTATTTGCATTTTGTCCGAGAATAGGAGATCAGAAGATTCATATCTCATTTACATTTACAATTGGGGACTTGCTTAGGGGCCCAAAAATTGGTAACATTGGGGTCATCAGAATCAAACCCTGATCTTCCAATTAGCAGCCCAATACCTTAAGCACTGCACCATCAATTATATTCAGAAAATAAAAATTGAACCATTTCAATAAAATCAGATAGCAATTCAATCAGAAAAAAATGCATGAAGTGGCCATGTTTAAATTGTAATAGACCCTATAAGCCTCTTTAATGACTTATAAGATCTGGCACGTATCTTTAGCTTGTCAAAATCTGTTCTGACTGAACATTACTGAAGAATCAGGCCCTTAAAATGCACAGTAGCATTTGAGTTTTCAGGGGTCATCTGCATCCTCCACATGTATTTAACATGGCAAAATATTCCCCCAGCATCAAAAAACAGACCTTAGCATTTTTGTTTTCTTCTATTTAAACCCAACAGAGTGGAACATTGTATATTAGAAGTGGGCTTAGAATCGGCCAGCCGGTGTAGGCAGTTAAATATGAAAATATAATGCAAGGCGGTAAGGCTGAGTCCCCTGTAGATAAGAGCCTCCTGTGGCAGCTGAGAGCATGGTGACGGAAATGGCCCAGGATTAATGAATATTGACACAGAATAATCTTTCCAGCCAGGTCTCAGGTGCAGTTTCAGGGCCACATTTAACTCACTGAATCTGACATGTACAGATCAGAGGCAAGGTTTTCAGACTAGTATATCAACAAACCATCATATCAATCGTATAAGGAGGCAAGTCACAATGTGAATGTGAATTAAAGACTTTAGGAATAACAGAAAAATGTATTCTCTGTAAAAATGCTTCAAATATGCTTAAAATATTAAGCCAAACATCTTTATTAGAACATCAAAACTAATAAAAAAAAACAAACACTGGATGAAATACTTTGTGAAAATGGCCCCTCTTGACCAATTATTCACAACATGTCTTTTCGAACGTACTGCTTAAGACATGAAATCAATTCAGCCAAACAAGTTAATAGCATGGAACTTTGCAGCAGATCTCGGAGCATCCTTATTAAATGGATCCAACTTTTATATTAAAAAACAAATACTATGTGCTGTTTGTTGTCATTTATGTCATTTGTGGTCCAAAAGATTATGCAAATTGATGTCACCCTGGAGCTATGCCAGCCCCGATAAGAGCACCGAAATAATTGTGGTTTCAAAGAATGTGTTAAAAATTGAGCAGCAAGAGTAAAAGTCCATTCTAATGCTAGCTTTTTTGAAATGCAAGGTCAGGAGGACTTGGACAAATGAGCACATGTGGGAGCTAGTTAATGCCAACCGGCCTGATCTAAGACAACCTGTGGTACTCATCTGGCCTCTTATTCACCATAGCCTAATATTTAGACAAATGAAAGGTGAAAGACAATAGATAACAATATAGGAGCTTACTCCAAAGTACAGAATCTGCGACCTCTTGTCAAGTCAAATCAGTACAAAAGACAATAGTTACCCTCAACACAGACTTTTCACATTGCTACTATTAATAGATCTTACAGGGGTGTTTACAGCTAGAACCTCAAGGCTAAAAAACAGGCTGATGCACAAGACCCATTTACTGTCTTACCATAAACTGTCTTTCTATTATCATTGCAGACTCAAAATACCCGCTGAGATGTTAAGAGAACTATAGACTGATAGAAGTCTGATTAGTGTACATGTGTAGCAACAAGGAAGTGATAGCTTACTGGTATTGAAGCTACAGTGTTGAGGTCAGTGGTACGCTGTCAGGGCCAGGCTAGACTAAATACTCATTAACTGATCTTAATTTACAACCAAAATTCAAATATTTGTTCTTTCAAATTGAATTATTTTATTCCCAGCAGTTTAATCTCTTCATTTCATAGTTTTTCACTCTGCTACACTGTTCCAGTACACGTGGAATGTAGATTTTATGTCCAATCAGATTTCAACCTCTATATACTGCCATGTTAATATAATCTAACCTCTCAGAATCAGTAGTGCAGCCTATGTAACTTAAACCATATAAGTGATGGTTTTCATGCCTACACTAAACACTGTACACTTATACATGAACAATTTTTAGCTCTAATGGATATTTTGTGAATTGGTGTTTGCATCTTGTGTCTATTATTTTTTCTTTCTTTTAAGATGCAGACTATAACAATAAAGTCTTAAACCTTGAAAATGGGAGAAGTGGCTGCTCAGTGGGGTTGGACTGAATGAAGGATTAATAGGTTCAACTTCAAGGACAAATCAGCTGCCACTGCTGGGGCCCTAAACAAGCATCTTTTGCTAATTTAAATAAAAAAAATTTGATGAATGTAAAGTCACTCCAGATAAGGCCACCTGCCAAACGCCAGAAATGTAATTGTAACAGACATTCACATTTACACACACCAATTAGGGTCACAAGAGGATGTGTGCAAACTGTAATAGTTTGCAACTGCTGTTTTTTTGCATAACTGCAGCACTGTATGGATCAAAAATTTGTCTTGCATGTCATTTTATGGCCTTGTTTCCTTCACTTTAGAGGAATAGGACACAGCTGCGTTACTAGGAGACCCAATCTTCTATGGATTAATTATCTTTTCTCCAAGATAGACAGAAATTAAAGCTAATTGGGCAGCTATAAAAAGCTACACTTTAACATTAGCTAAAATCTATGTTGGAAAGTATCCTGAAAGTTCACTTGAGTTCAGTTTGATTAATTATACAACATTGGTATTACGTGTTTACGGAAAAAACACTGCAAGTTGTTTTTTTCGACACCGTAGAACAACCTGATCTTGACTATTGTTAAATTCAAAGACAAAATTTTCACGAGTTGATTTTAAATGAGCATTTTTGCCTCATGTGTAATTTAAAGTCTAAAAGCTTTGATCAATATAATTCCATTAAAAACACAGAGTGAGGTTCAGGACCTTGTTCATTCGTATTGTTTTCTGTCAATATGGCTTGTGCTCTCAGGCAAAGGGCAAATTTGATAAATATGAATGTCACATCTGCATAAATTACCAATAAAAATACAAACGCTGGGACTGCAGTATACAGACACCTAGTAAGCAAAAGAGAGAGAGAGAGAGGAAAAGAGGGAAAGAGACAAACATACAGGCAGAAAGCACACAAGTCCAAAATGTACACTATTCCCAGTGCAACCAAGTAACCACTGTTGGGTTCCTGAGCAAGACCCTTAATGCTCAATTGTGTTTATTGAATAATTATATGTCGCTCTGCATAATGGTATATAGCAAATTTATATGTAAATATTTTTGTTAAATGCACACAAACTCAAATTAATATCCATCTATTTTTATAAAGGCCTACAATAAATAAAGCAATCTATTAACAGCATTGTAATAGCATCTGTTTTCCATACTGAGTATTTAACACAGGGACCCTAAAATCTATTTTGTAAGCAGGGTTGTCCTTGAATAGTTAAAGCGGTTAAGTTGTTTGTGTTTTAAGCCTCACGCCAATCAAGTTGAAACTAATGGCAAAGAACTTTTTAAAGAACTGAAAAAAACTCTCTTCTGTACTCTCTTCTGTTGCGAGGGGTTTGGACATTGGCTGTATTTTAATTTTTTTTGATAAGACAGCAAATTAACACTGTTACACAAGCTGTACAGTTCCATTTCTTTAATGTTTTACATAGAAAGAGATACAACCGAGGTACAGCCTTAAAATAATTACATTTTTTATTTCAGAAATACTCCCACACTGAAACTTGTAGAACAATGTAACCTTTAACTCAAATTACTTTAAGTAGTGTAATAACGATGGCTGAGCAGAATCAATTGTGCAGAGTAGAACTTTATTATCAAAAACCATAAACGAGATTATAGACAAGTATGCTTAGTAAGCAGGAAGGCAAACAATACTTTGCAATAAGCTTATCAATATGCTAGAAGGAAACTGACGGTAAAGGGCTGCTACTTACAGAGCCTGTTGGCCCATGGTTTGTATTTTGTAGCCTTGAGAGCTGGGCCTAAAAAGCCTGCAAGCTTGAGCGTGGAAGTTAACCATTGCTTGTAACAGCGCAAACTCCGATGGATTCTGAGAGGGTAAAGTATTCTATAATAACGACGGCTGAGTAGAATTCATTGTGCAGAGTAGAACTGTATTGCCAAATAAACCATGAACTAGATTATAGACAAGAATGCTTAGTAAGCAGGAAGGCAAACAATACTTGGCAATTAGCTTAGCAATATGCTAAGCTTAAATACATCATGCCTGACCTATGACCCAGGAACAGAACAAACAGGTCAGTATTCATGTGAGGGTGCCCTCTGGTGGTTGGAGGAAGGTAGGGTTACAACTAGTAATTTATCACTTCCTATTTTCCTGGGGTATAAATATGATGAGGCCATTTCTCTTATCCACTTTTTAACATGGAAAAGACAAATTAACACACCATTGTAGTATGGCAGTTTTGTGTCGACCTTTACAAGTCAGGCAATGGCAACAAGAAAATAGTGAGAAGAGAAATGAAAAGTTCACTGTTAAAGAATTGCAAAAAATAATAGCATCTTAGGGTCACAAAGTCCATAAAACAAACATCAGACGCTATTTACATACCAACAAGCTATTTGGGAGGCATGCACAGTAAAAAACATTTCTCACTCACAATGTATCATTTACGCAAATGCCTATTGGCAATTTAACGTCACTAATCAACCTTATGCACATGTTTTTGGACTGTGGGAGGAAACCCTCACAAGCGCAGGAAGAACATGCGAACATGCACAGAAACACCCCAAGCCAGGGATTCTAACCCAGGACCTTCTTGTTGTAACTGCGCTACCCACTACGCCACCGCACCGCCCGAAGCATGATGTTGCTAATTATTAATCAAGAATGACGTGATGGAATATGTTACATCACACTTGATTTATTTACTTTAACAAAGATTAATTGTACTTAATTTATAGAGTGAAGTCTATACAGTGTGTTTTTACATTTAATTAATGTCTGTATTTGAATTTTACTTCCTTTACATATTAATTATATTGTATTTATCTTTGATCATAATTTGTTTATTATATTTTTGCCAAGTGAGCAGAATGATGGCTTAGTGTTTAGCATCTGCCCTGGTTGTACCCCTCCTGTCTTTCACCCTTCAGAGAGATCGGATAGGCTTCAGCAAGTATTTAAGTTGTTACCTAGCCTACTACAATATTTCTCTAAAGTAAAAGCTGATGAACAAATTTTTGCTCTATTTGATGTCCCAAGTGCTTGTTTATAATCATATAAACATTGGAGGTGAATTTGTAATACTGAAATGATTTACAAAATTGTAAAACAGCAGGAAACAAACCAATTTAACCGAAAAACATTTATTTTAGATCAGACTAGCAGCGTTAAAGTAATTTCATTTATGAAAAATGAAACTGTTTCTTAAATCAGTTTCCATCTTGCTAATGTACCTGATATTTTAGTTTGCCACAAAATAAAACCTTTGAAGTGAAGCCAAAACCTCATATCATAAAAATTTTGTGAAAAACTAAATTAAAAAAATTAATTAAATTGACATTGCAACATTAAAACAATATCATTTTAGAGTTCATTAAACGAGGTGGGTATTAATTAATTAAACTCTCCAGGATGTAATATACTAACAAGTTGCTAGTTATTGCAAAATGTCGCTACATAAGTGGATAAAGTGCATAAAATGTATATAGGTTTTGTAAACAAAAATGTGTGGTGAGGAGAAAAATGTAAAAAAGGTAAAATAACTATAGCAGTTAAAGTATAAGACATGTTTTCTACAGTGTATACAAACATGCTGACAACATATTATTTTGTTCAGAAGGAGGTAGTCAGATTAAGTTAGAGGTAAGTTTTGTTCACGCATCTAAAAGAGAGAGAGGGAAGAGAGAGAGAGAAAGAGAGAGAGAGAGAGAAAAAAAGAGAGAGAGAGAGAGAGATAAGGTCCACTCTTCTCTCTCATTATAGATATGGATCAGTTCCTGTGCTGCATGACTCTGTGCTCAGAAATGACTAAGCCTTTAGGGCTAATGTGCCAGAAGACACTTGATGTAGAAAATACACAAAGAATAGAGCAGATCTGGTCATGATAATTTGTCTTGTTGAACCCTTGGAGAGATCTATTATTTATCCATCGGTTGCCTCAAATCCTAATAATAAACTGATACAGAAATGAAAATCAACGCTCTGCAACCAGAAACCTTAACGTAGCAATGCAGTGTAACACCAACCTTAACAGCAGTTGTTAAAACATCATAAGGTTGTTTTCACATGACTTTATTGCTGTCTTGTGTGATGCATCTGGGGGGCTAAAAATAATTTTGATATATAGATAGGATAAGATAGGATAGGATAGGATAGGATAGGAGTCACTAGCAGAAATGCTAAATATTTTGCATTGTTTATAGATGTGCAAATTAATCAACCATGAAAAAGCACCTACCTTTCTTTTTTCTTTACGTAAATGTTTTGCTTCATGTTAGGATGGAAATTTGGCAAATGTATATTACCAAGCCTTTAATTTTAATATGTATTTTTATTTTCGTTTTTATTATGTTTATTTTCTGATCTGTCTTGTTCTTGGTGGAAACAGTATATTTACTATAATTGCATTTACTTTGGATAATGTAATTAGTTTGTCAAATTTGGATTGCTTTGCCTTTCAGTTGTCTAGCAAGTCTTTATTTTAAAGATATAAACAATTTTGTTTAAATAACTCTAACTCTAACCTTTGTTTTTTACTTTTCTGTAAAAATGTATTGCTCCTCAGAGGTGTCAGGGGTATTTCCATTATGCCAAAAAACAAAATTCTTTCCCAATCCTTTTTCAATTCAATTCAATTCAATTTAATTCAGCTTTGTTTGTAGAGCACTTTTAACAACAGTCATTGTCTTAAAGCTGCTTTACAGATAAATATACAGGGGGAAATGATAGCTGTTTGTCCCTGGAGAGCAAGCCAGTGTATGCACTGGCGACGGTGGCAAGGAAAAACTCCCTTAGGGAAATAGGAAGAAACCTTGAGAGGAACCAGACTCAACAGGGAACCCATCCTCATTTGGGTGACGGACAGATACAAGGGTTATAGTGTGTGTGAGTGTGTATGGCAGAATAGAGAAAATCAAAATAGAGTCTTTATTGGGGTGTAGAGACGTCCCGGCTTATCCTCGCTATGTTTCCCACAGGATATGTTCCATCAGAAAAGGTCCAGAAGATCCAACGTAGTCGTAGCACAGGGCATCCCAGAGATGGCATGAATGCCTCAACAAAGTGTGTGTGAGAGAGAGAGAGAGAGAGAGTAAGGAGAGAGGGGGAGAAGACAGGGCAGAACAGTAAGTATTGTGGAAGAACAGTAAGTATTGTACTTTTTCAATTATTCATTCATCTTACCCACTTATTCCTTAATTCTGGGTTACAGGGGCTGACTAAGCTCTATAAAGGTTGAAAGGCATTAGAGGTACACCCTTGCCAGGTTGCACAGCAGAAGATGAAAGATTTCAAGAAATGAATAAGATACCAATTTACTGAGCGGACCTGTACACCCTAGTAAATGAAATAATACATCATAAGAAAGTGAAATCTCAGCGACTAAGGTGTTGGTCTTCAAGTTAGAAGATTATTGGAATATTCTCAGAATCATGGAAATGCCACCACTGGGCTCCTGAGCAAGGCCCTTAATCTTCTTTAACTGCTTGGTGGGTAAAATATTAATAAAGGCATTGGGCAAATCAATGTAAATGTAGTTCTTAAACCTCAGGGTGTAATTTTCTTTAACTTTCCTGTTTTCACAGTTGTTTCCATCACTGTGGAATTCGACATGTTAATGACTTTCTCATTTTTGCCTCTAATACACAGGCTTAAAGATTACCCCTCCACAGCAGGTATGTGTATTGCTTCTGCTTTCAGCCATTAGTAAAAGCAGTTTGAGGTTTGAGGTCAGAGACCACTGCACCTTATTTGTCGCTTAATTACTACAGGGACCAACAATACACATGACCCCCATTTTACCCCTTATGTCTGCAGAATTGTGTTATATAGAATAGTTAATTCATTTAATTATCCCCTCATTCCCTAACTTTGGGTCACTGGGGTCTGCTGGAGTCTACCTCAGCCCACATAGGGCAAAATGAAGGTCAACAGTCCATCACAGGGACAAACAACACACACACACACTCTCTCTCTCACCCACTCCTATGGTCAATTTAGAATTACCAATCAACCAATTTTACATGTTTTTGGACTGGGAGGAAACCAGAGTACCAAGAGTAAACCTACACCAGCATGAAAAGAACATGCAAACTGCACCAAAAGATCTTTTTTGCTGTTAGGCAACACAATACCCATGACAAATTAGCCACTATGTCACCACGCTGCCCATGGTAATCATTCATTTATTTATCTTCTATACGCGCTTATTCCCGACATCAGGGTGACAGAGGTCTGCTGGGGTCTTTCATAGCACATGGGGCAAAAGGCAGAGGGTACACCCTGGGCGGGTCAACAGTCCATCGCAGGGCCACACACACAACCACCCACTGACACATTCACTCGTAGGGGAACTTAGAGTCACCAATCAACCTGATGCACATGTTTTTGGACTGTGGGAGGAAACTGGATTACCCAGAGGAAAACCACCTAAGCCTATGCAAACTCTGCACAGAAAGACCTTGTGCCGGGGATTTGAACCCCTTTATATTGTGAGGCGATCGTGCTAACCACTACACCACCATGACGCCCCATGGTAATTATTTAACTAGTAAACTCACTTTAAAAAATTGATATAAATATTCTTTAAATATCTCAGCTCAGATTAATCCAATTTTAAAACTTTACTTAAAAATGCAAACAGAATAAAAATAATTAATAATTATGGAATATTATATTAACCTGATCTAACAAAGTGTCACATACCTAAAGTATTTCCAATATGTACTTTTAGTTTTTATTAAGAGCACTTAGTTAACTTGAAGAAAAGAAAGAATTTAGAAAATTGACTTATTACACATTGTTCGATGGGAATTATTTGGAGATACTGTAAAATATGGATAAAAATAACTTGATTAAAGGCACCACAGCTTATTGGAAATACTTAAAAAAGTAAGGAAAATCCTTTATAGAAAACTTAAGAGTGTAGTATTGGTTTAGAACAGAAATAAAGCATGGCTATAATTTCTCTTTTCTTAAGCCTTAAATAAGATGTATGTTCTCTTAAGTCTTGTCAACTTTTCGACCAAATATAGGCTGGATTCTGTCATTAACTTATAATATATATTTAAAACCTATATCACACAAAATTTTCTTATTATTATTTACACATTTTTACATATTAACTTTAAATGGGAATATGTAGTACTTTGAAACACTTTTTCCAAAATGTTTATAGGTCTAAAGTCTTATATAGTTATTATTTTTTAATTCTTCTTCTGTACCCGCTTATTACCTAGCTTAGGGTCACAGGGATTTGCTGGAGCCTATCCCAGTGCACATAGGGCAGGGGTATACCCTAGACAGGTTACCAGACGACAAATAGACAAACAACCACTCCCATTCACTCCTATAGGCAATTTAGAGTCACCAATCAATTATAAATGAATGAGTAAAGAAGAGTGAACATGATTTTAAAATAAGGGCAGGTAAGACTAATTAGCATGGAATGCTGGTAATGGTGGTAGGGAACAGTGTATCAAGACATTGTGATGAAAAATGCATGTATTTTTTTTAGTTTCATATTTATTAAAACTTTTAACAAGCTGCTGCGGCACCTGTGGACAGAGGCATCGTTGTCTGTCTCACCAAACCAGAAATATTTCACCAATGGATCTTTTATTCTCTTCTATCTGTTTTAAAATATTGACGTTTCTGTGGAGGAGGAAAGGGTTTATGACAGGGTCAACAGCAGCCTTTGCACTGAACTGACAATAGTACCAAAAACATGACAGGCTGTCTAATTAGACCAGTGAAGCATTTGGCGAATTCACTGTAATTTTCTTTGGCAGAATTGTTTTGAATTAGTTTAAATTGTGTATTTAAATGTTTAGATTAAAAAAAAAATCTTGATACAAGGATAATGCAGTTGCTTTTCATATGATAATCCCAGATGAGCTATAATAAGGACATGTACTAACCAAGAACAAATAAAGAGTAAGTACATGTCAGGTGTAAGAACAAGTGCCCTGACTTTCGTAACTCATAACTCAAGTTACTTGCATGTCAAAAAAATTTTGCCCATTAAAATTAATTAAATTGTCATTAATCCCTTCTGGCTTCTCAAAAAACACGATATTTTTTTTGTTACCTGTTTTTAAATTAAAATAAAACCGAATACAGTATGAGATGAACTAAACTGGTTTATTATTGTAGACATGTGTTTGCAACTTTTTTTTTTTCATCTCACACTCTTGAGCACATTTACATTTACAGCATTTGGCAGACTCTCTTATCCAGAGCGACTTACAACTG
>JAOTQW010000022.1:6454470-6481518 GCA_026260075.1 Sisor rabdophorus
GCGCAGGGAGAACATGCAAACTCTGCACAGAAAGACCCCAAGCCCAGGATTCGAACACAGGACCTTCTTGTTGTGAGGCAACGGTGCTAACCACTTTGCCACTGCGCCGCCCGGAAGACAATATAATAAAAATAAAATTAAAGAAATTATCTGTGGTATCATTTCTGTGCACAAGGTCTGCCTCAGGCTCCAGTCAGAACATGCACAGTGTGATGTGGTGGAATGTTCTTTTAATCTCTCATCTGCAGCACTTATGGCATCTGCATTTATTACTAAAGGTGTTCAGGTATCCATCTATTAGCTGCCCAAAAGAAAAGATTTTTATTGTGAGTCATGCATCAGAAAAGCTGAGTTATGGCTAATTAGAGAAAGTACATTTTGTTTTTGCTTCGTCTGTTAAATGATCATGAAAACTAATGATGAAAACTAATCTTGCTTTTTGCACATTTGAAGGATTTACTGGAATTAGCATTTCTTTACTTCACTCATTCCATTTATTTATTTGGCAGACATCGCAGATGAGATTGGATGCAATCCAAGAATTAGCCTTTAGGGGCAACTCAAGCTTGAGTGTTAGATAAGATTACAACTGCACTATCATTGTTTTTAAAATAAATGCCTGGGACCCCATGCCTGGGATTCGCGACCGTGCTAGCTACTAAACCACTAAGCCACCTTAAAAGTATTTAGTATAAACCAAATATAGCAGAATAAAAAGATAAAATAGCAGAAGAATTTAATTATTTCTATAGAAATTATTCTTGTGGTGATTGTAGTTCATTAGTATAGTTTAAAAATCAAATCACTGCCATTTGTCATTTAAAATAAAAAAACTGACTAGTTGCAGTTTGTGATTATATAAAATTGTAGACTGTAACTCTGGTTGATAAATGTCCTCTCAAGAGGTATAAATATACAGTATATACATGTATAAATATACAGTATGTTTCAGTATCACATTCAATGCAACGATTGTGTTGATTGTGAAATGGCGACCAGCGGGTACCCCTGCCTTTTGCCCTATGTGTGCTGGGATAGACTCCAGCAGACACCGAAACCCCAATTAGGAAATAAGCAGGTATAAAAGATAAATAAATAAACAAATTAACCTTCTTATTTTTCTTTGATTACCAGTCTCAGATAAGTCAGTTACCTCAAAAATATAAACATTTGATAATGGAAAGATGTAAATATAAGGAGCACTTTGGAAATCATCAGAATCTGCCCAATTTTATTTCAAGTTCAAAAGATCTCTGGATGATGTTACAATGGCATATAACCACAGTTTTACATTTTGTTTTATGGGATAATTACACATCAAAAAGTTTCATTGAGCTTGCTTAATCAAATGCTTAACAAGGATATGAGGGCTAAAATAATTGAAGGGCATTTATTCATGTACGACGGATTGAGTTCTAATGAGAGTAGCGGATTGAATAATATTAGACTATTGAACACTTTTGTTCTGAAACAGCAGTCATTTAGCCAGATTGCATAGTGCAGGGGAAAAAAACTCCCTGCTGCACAAACTCTGCATTAACCTTAATTATAAATAAATACAAAAATGAATCAATAAATTAATTGTGGCATTTCAGGTCAAAATAATTAATTTTACAATTTACTTTATAATTAAGCTTCAGTATAACAAAAAGTTAACAATCTAACTAACTAAATACCATATAAGTAAAATAATGCTGGTGTTGCTAAAAAATACATGGGTCTAAAATATTAATAAATAAATATCAGAGTTTTGTGTGTGCTGCATTGGTTAAAAATATTCTGCACTTACAGTATAAAATTGCCAAAAGTTTGTGGTCACCTGAGCATCACAAAAATATGCAATTTTAAACATCTTATCCAGATTAGACATTAATGTCAATTAAGGAGGTCTGGGGTGCAGTCAGCAATCCAGTTCATCCCAAAAGTGTTCAGTGGTGTTAAGATCAGGACTTTGTACCAGACACTTGTGTTTTTTCACTCTAACAATAACACAGCATTTCATAATAGAGATCAGCAGCTTTCTTTTGTGATGCTGGAACAGTGTCGTCTTTATTCATTCGTTCATTTATTCATTCATTCATTCATCTTCTATACCCGCTTATTCCTGAACTCGGGATCACTGAGGTCTGCTGGAGCCTATTTCAGCGTCAGTTCATCACAGGGCCAGTTCATCACAGGACACACACACATAACTACACGCATTCACACTCACTCCTATGGGCAATTGAAAATCACTTATCAACCCTTATGCACGTGTTTTTGGACTGTGGAGGGAAACCTGAGTACCCAGAGGAAACCCACACAAGTGCAGAAAGAACATGCAAACTCTGCAAAGAAAGACCCCATGCCCAGGATTTAAACCCAGAACCTTTTTGTTGTGAGGCGATTGTGCTAACCTCTAATGTAATGCTTTAACATACAAAACATTCTGTGTGCTTCCAGATTTGTAGCAATAATTTGAGGAACCACATTTGGATCTGATAGTCAGATGACCACAAATATTTGGCAATATAGTAATAATGTAGAAAATCTACTATGGTCATTAATGTAGACATTTGGGGGTTTTTTTTACATCATTGCAAGTTACTTTAAAATATTTACCATATTTAGGTTTAAAAATGAGTGGTGTGGTGGCGTAGTGGTTATCATTGTCGCCACACAACAACAAGGTCCTGGGTTCGATTCCTGGTCACAAGCTCTTTCTGTGCGGAGTTTGCATGTTGCTAGCTACCTGCGTTTGCGTGGGTTTCCTCTGGGTACTCTGGTTTCCTTTCAACAGTCCCAAAACATGTGCATTAGGTGGACTGGTGATTTTAAATTGCCCATAGGAGTGAATGTCAACGTGTGCCTTCCCTTTACTTGCACACCTAATCAAAATTTGGTAAACACGGTCGTATACAGATAAATTTTATTTTCCTTTGTACAATTTGTTATTTGGGCGGTGCAGTGGTGTAGTGGTTAGCACAGTCAC
The DNA here is from genome assembly GCA_026260075.1 of Sisor rabdophorus. Taxonomy (NCBI): domain Eukaryota; kingdom Metazoa; phylum Chordata; class Actinopteri; order Siluriformes; family Sisoridae; genus Sisor; species Sisor rabdophorus. The sequence continues at coordinate 6,457,442 of JAOTQW010000022.1, forward strand.
CTCCCAAAAAGAAGGTCCTGGGTTTGATTCCCAAGCAAGGGGTCTTTCTGTGCAGAGTTTGCCTGTTTTCCCCTTGCTTGCGGGTGGGCTTGTGGGTTTTCCCACAGTCCAAAAAAAGTTCACTCTAACGCAAAGAAGGATAATATTGCCTGAATTTGTGAATATTAGTTAAGTCATTAGTCATTATGAATATTTTAAAACATATTTTGGTAATATTAACTTAAAATAAAATGTCTTCCTAACCAATCACAAGCAAGAATATTAGTACAACAAAAGTTTTGCAAATCCATAATTTAAATAGTTAAACTTTAATTAGACAGTATATACTGTATATCCTCATATCTCCTATAATGATTCCAAATGATTCATTGATTTGTGCATGAATGATAAAGGATACATGCTTCATAAAGGCTATAAATGTATACAAATTCTGTGCCCAGGCTTCATTTTATAGTTTTTAGCCCCATAAAAAAACTCAGATAATCACATCCAGCTATTTACTAGCAGCAAAATTACATTAATTGGATGTCAGTAACTGTTTTACTGTGAGTCTCATTCATTCCCATCACCCATGAGTTGAAAATATCTGTTTTTCTGCCTTGTTCCCCATAACTGGGAGTAAGACCACATTGTATTTGTATAGAGTGATGATTTTAATGAATGACCAATCTGATATGGCACAGCTCTTAGGCAGTTTGCTATTGATTGTGAGAATAAATATAAAATTATTCTAAACTCAGTTCTGGATCTGCTCCAAATTTATCTCTTAGGACATGTCTCTTGGTGAGTTTTAATTAAGCTATAGACAGGGACAGGAAATTTATGCATGACTAATATTAGTAGATGTACCAGCCCACACACTGAAGTCGAGAGAAGAGGCAGAAGCGTCTTAGAGGTAGTTACTATTGTAACTACAGAGTTTTTAAGGAATTAATTGGAACAAAAATCAAAATGGCAAAGATTGCATGTTATTAAATAAATTCAGTAAGCAGAGTTACATCTACCACTATGTGGCTCATTCATTAATACATGATTAATACTTAATTAATATGGTAAGCAACCAACTTTATTCAATATCATGCAATGCTTCCCATTTGATTTTTGTTCCGATAAATTCCTTGAAAAAAACTTATATACCACATCAGAGTTCATGTTTTTAACAATGAACTCTGTTATTCAATCAACTCACTTTGTTTAATGGAATCAGAATAAAGGCTAAAGTGCAGCACAGACTTCCCATCTTACATTTCCATCGCTATATTGAATCTACAGTATATTCGTATGCAGCCAAGATAGTATGCAATCATTTTAAAGCATTCAAAACTATAAGTGAAATCGTTTTTTATTCCAGCATTAAACTTACTGTATATTAAATCACCCAAACCAGCTTGATGTTATATATTTGGTGAAAAATAATTAATGGATATGGTGAATAAAAATCGATGGCAGCATGAATTCTGCCTAGTAACAGCATTTGTTATAATAAAGCCCCTATTAAATAACTATTCAGGGTCACAGAGTTATTCTGAAGCCTATCGTATCCGTCTTTGAAGGGCAAAAGGCGGAAGAGGTCCACCTTGGAAAGGTTGCCAGTCCATCACAGGGCAACACACACAACCTAAAATACATGTTTTTGCACTGTGGAAGGAAACCGGAGTACCCAGAGTAAACCCACACAAACACAGAGAAACACAAACTCCACACAGAAAGGACAGCCCAGAAATTGAACCTGGGACTTTCTTGCTGTTTCTTGCTTTCTCGGCCAGGACAGTGCTAACCACTAAGACACTGTACCACCCCTGTACGGTGGCTTAGTGGTTAGCACTGTATAATTAATTGACATTAATTGACAATAGATATTAATATTATCAACTTAATGTAGAGACACATCAAGAAAGTTGTGGGTTCGATTTCTGGGTCTTTTTGTACAGAGTGTGCGCAATAGGATAGGCTCCTGCAGACCCTGTGACCCAGAGCCAAGGAACAGCAAAAAGGTCCCCGGTTCAATTCCTGTGCAAGGGGTCATTCTGTGCAAAGCTTGCATGTTCTCCCCATGCTTGGTGGGTTTACTCTGGCTACTCCGTTTTCCTCCCACAGTCCAAAAATATGTACATTATGTTGATTGGTGATTCTAAATAACTATAGAACTAAATGTGAGTGTGGGTGGTTGTTTGTCTATGTGTGGCCCTGGAAAGACTGGCAAGCTGCCTAGGGTGCCTTTTGCCCTAAGTGCACAGGAATAGGCTCAGTGACTCAGAGTTAGGGAATAAGCGGGTATAGAAATGAATGAATGAAAATTGATATTACTATCCCCTTAATTATGGGCAGTGCAGTGACATAGTGTTTGCAGGGTTGTCTAGGCAAGATGTCTTTCTGTGCGGAAATTGCATGTTCTACCCGGGGTTTTCACCGTGTACTTTGGTTTCCTCCCTCAGTAGACCCCTGTAGTAGACCCCCGATTTAGGGAATAAGCGTCTATAGAAGATGAATAAATGAATAAATGAACCCAATTAGCCATTTGATGGAAAGAGTTTAAAGCAGCTAAAGCTCTACTTTTTTAAAATATAATTAGTATAAATAACATTATTTGATGTGCTGAGCATGGGCGGCGCAGTGGTGTAGTGATTAGCACGGTCGCCTCACAACAAAAGGTCCTGGATTTGAATTCCAGCCATGTGTTCTTTCTGTGCGTAGTTTGCATGTTCTCACCGCGCTTGCTTGGGTTTCCTCCGGGTACTGCGCTTTAGAATAGAGGTCGGAAATAGGTAGGTATAGTAGATAAAATTAATAAATGAATGATGTGCTAAACATTTACAGCATTTGGCAGACATTTTCTATCTTTCATCCAAGCTACCACTGCTGGGTCCCTGAGCAAGGCTTTTGACCCCGTTGTATTAGAGAGAATGTATTCTCAAAGGGATACCTATCCCAGCTATATGACAGGGCAAAAGGCAGAAGAGGTCAAGAGTCTATTAATGGGCCACATTAACACACACACTATTATGGGTTATTGTCAATAACTCAATCGATTAAAAAATCTAACTAACATACTTAAACTGGGTGCAAACCAAAGTATATAATAGGGTGTGAGGGAAGTGGTAGCGCAATAATTAAGTTGTAGGACTAATAATTTGATTTAATTCCCAGCACTACCAAGCTACCACTGCTGGGTTCTTGAGCAAGGTCCTTGACCCTCAATTGCTCTGTTGTATAACAGGGAATAATGTAAGTCACTCTAGATAAATGTGTCTGCCAAATGTTGCAGATGTAAATGTATGAGTAAAGTTCATTACCAGTTAGTTTATTAGTTTTAAAGCTTAACGGTTTAATCTATATTTAGTGGTTTACAGAGAAAGCTTCAGGTTCAGGACCGTATCTGGATTATAGTTTGATTCCTCCTGCTTAAGATTCCATCAGAGTGTGTTTGACTCCAAGCAATTTTGCCTTCTAATACCTTCAAATCCCATACGATATTATAACTGGCATGATATTTCTTAAGTGCAAAGTAAAGTCCTGTGGGAATCTCTAACCTAGGAAAAAATAATTACTTCATCAACATACTGACTGAATCTATCTTTATCTAGTTTAATGTTTACACTCTCCCTGGAATTCTAGTTTAACAAACCTGAAATTAACCTTATGTTGTAGCAGACGTGGTGTCCTTTTGTTACTCCACATGCTGTTTTCAGGACTAAGCAAGCTCATCAGTCATGCTGTCTCTGGCCCACATACACGACCACTTTTCCTGCTTATAGGATCATAATGAGAGAATGATTGCATGACTGGTTAAACTGATTCTTTTTCCCACAATCTGTAAACAGTTTAGCACTTCTATTACCAAAAGACTAACTGAATATTAAGTGACACTCAAATACAGCAAAGTTTATTTGTTTAGTATTTTTTTAAATTGGAATTTCCAAAGTAATTCCAAAAAGGTTGTGGGTTTGATTCCTGGGTCTTTCTGTGTGGAGTTTTCATGTTCTCCCTGTGCTTGCATAGGTTTCCTCCAGGTACTCCGGTTTCCTGTGCAGAGGTTAATTGTTGATTCTAAATTGCCCATAGAAATGTGACTGCATGTGGTTGTGTGTGTGGCCCTGCTATGTACTGGTGACCTGTCCAGGGTGTACCCCTGCCTTTCGCCCTATGTGTGCTGGATAGGCTCCAGCTCCCCGTGACCCTGAGCTCAGGAATAAGTGGGTATAGGTGATGAATGAATGAATGAATGAATGAACAGATTTTGAAGAGGTTTTTGTATCCAACATGAAAACAAAATGCGTGTCATCTTCTAGTTTTATAAGTATTAGGCATGTAATAAAGTTACTTCTTGTATACTATGGCTGGTATCTTAAAAAACTCATTGATTGAGACACTCGTAAGTCAAAGGTACAACTGTATTTATATATTTTGTTGAAGGCCTAAAACCAGAAAATGTTTTAATAGGCTCTCCTACTTGCCTGTCAATATATGTATGTGTATCCTGTTTACACAGACAAGATACATCATCAGCATGTACTGCGAAAAAATACATGATGTTCTAATGGACCTTTAAATGTTCATCATAGGAACCCCTGACTGAGACCAGCAAAGTTTTATAGCCCAGTTTGGAACACAGGATTACAACCCCAGGACACTTTAACAGGAGAGCCAATTAAGTTTCAGTTCCAAGCACAAGTGTTGGTGAAAAAACAGTGTGAGTGTGACCAGATCATCCAGTATCTAATCTTTTAAATCTAATCAGGACACTGAAGTAGTTTATGTATTGTCAGGCTAAAACATTCTGATAGTGTTCCACCTCCTTCATCATGACAATTCAGGGATTATAGAATACATTAAAGTGTTTTTTTGCCTTTTAAGGACCCTCTAAGTTATACACCAGGCTTTTATAAAACTGTTGTAATTAAGCCTGGTGAGGAAGAAATAAGCCCACCATGACAAGCTTTAATGCCTTCAACAGACAACAGTGACGGCAATTTCCTTCGATGAAATGATTTAGCTTATTGTTTGTAAGCAGCTGGAATGTATGCCTAATCCAACGTATAAAAAAGCAAATTTATTGTATTTTGCATCATCAACAAGGATGCTACATCGCTCAAATTACAGGCGTGCTACTTGGTTTCAGACAACTCAAGAGCACCATCCACTGGCAGAATAAACTCATACACGTATGAGACTCTCAGGTTTTAAAAAAATCACATCTATTATAAAAAAAACTATTTTTTAGAAAAGTTTAGTTGTTAGTATTTACTAGTAGTCACTAAAATGCAGCATGACATTACATCACAGTTTTAAAATTCATTAAGATTCATAAACACTTTAGCTGGTACATATAGAGGTGTATAAAGTTCACTGCATCACGGCATGCCAAGAGATTCGAGTGTGAACCTCCTAAACCTCTCTGGCAGCCGCTAAAGTTTTATGGTAACTGTCTAAGTCGAACTGCTACATCAGCTATGCAACAGTGTTCAGGAAATTCTATGGCTAAAGGCAAAAACTTCCACAGTGTGAATGTCATAGAACAAGTCTTAGAGAGGCTACACTCAGTGTATGAACAGCTTTTAGCCTATTCACATAGTATCCAACATGACCTCTGAGTGTATGACAAAAAAGAAAACATGGTTCTGGAAAGCAACAACCAGAATCTTCTGTTGGCAGAATCATAAGAGGATCTTGACTGATGTATTATATCATTGTAATTGTCATGCAAGTCTAGCAGTTGGAAATAAATCTTTTGGAAGAAGGCACATAATACATTTTCAATAAGTAGAAGCTTTATGACTTTAGTCTGCAACAGTTTGGTACACATAAAACATTTGATATTTTCCTTTTCAAGCTTTTCCAGCCATGTCTTCATGAAACTCCCTTGGGGCACAAGAACTTTGTTAAGATGGGATAAGTAAGTAAAATCTGTAATGTTTGAAAGTTAATATGTAGATTAGAAAGAACCAAACCCGAGACAAGCTTGTAGGAGGTTGTGTGAATTTGGGTCGCACTGAAATGCTGCACACAATTTCCATAAACAAGACTCATTGTGTGTGTTTAAGGTGATGCTTTAAAAGCATTAAAATCAGAAGATTAGGGCTCAGAAACTGAGAAATCAAAATGTTGATTATATATATATATGTGTGTGTGTGTTAATATTAATATTGAAACATTTTAGAACTCGAAACGTCATTGTTACTTAGCTTATATAGAAGGTAGTCGGCCAAACCCAAATCTCCAAAAAGGATTGATGCCTGCTTTCTTGAGCTTTGCCCACTGATTCACACAGCATGCAATGGGTAATTTTTTATAATGCTAAATTGTTACATGTTTACTTCCACAACAACAATCCACCATGCTTACTAAAATAGAGCGTTTTGAAAAGCAGGTCGAAAACTGAATGTTAAAATCTGTATAATATTATATAATATAAGTGGACCACAAAGAAAAGTATTACATAAAAACACAAATGAAGTGTATATAATCCCTTTAATGCTCCAGAACTAATAAGCTCCCACCATTGGGCTCCTCAGCAAGGCCCTAAACCCCTACTTGCTCCTTGCAAATTAGGATATTTGGATAAAAAATCTATGTGATGAAAATATCAATGTGATTTATGTTCATGTTTGTAATGATGAGAGATGAATGCAAATGCAGTAAAGTTATGATGCATATATGAGGCAGAAATACATGCAACATATGGAATAGCTAACTTAATAGAAAAATAAACAGCAAGAATAAGTTACATAGCGTAACTTGATAAACTGCACACATATTACCTTACTTCAATCCTTCCGACCACAGATACAAAATTTTAGAATCATTTTTTCTTCAATTTTCCATCATTTACATTCACAACACAATTCACAATTAATAAAAAATTTGCACTCCAGCGTCTTTTCTGATTCCTTTAAACCTTTAAAATATGCCACAGAATAAACGTACTTGCTTACAATGTCTAAAAAATATCCATTCAATGAGCAAGATAAACGCTCCCAATAAAAGCTTTTTGCTATTTTTTGGTTTAAATGGATGGCACATATGTAAACAAAGAATTTTCTGCTATTTCTTCCTATTTTTCTAGAAGAAAAAAATACTTACAGCCCACCAGAAAGCATCTGGATCTTACGAGACAGCAATGACATCATGTACAAACAATAAATAGAATTAGTCTGCATCCAGACCAAATATTTATCATTATTTGTGACAGTTTCAAAGATTTGCAGACATTGTATAGATTTTAAACCAAACAATACTTTATTTTGTGATTAAATAATAACTTAAAATGCCACATTTATAAACTTCCTGTCTATAATCTAGAGATTCCTAGGAATTCTAGGAATTTTTCTGAATGTCCTGGCCAGAAAATACAACTCGGACGACTCTTTTCTGCTTGCTTTGGGCTTCACGGTCTTCACATCCTGAAAAGCACGACTGAGACTTTCTCTGAGTTTGTGCGTGAGCTCTCCGTCCCAGTACTTACACAGCAGCGAGCCTCCGGGCCGAAGCAGCTTATTTGCCAGCTCCAGCAGCGAGAGACACAAGTACACCAGTCTTTCATGATCAAGCTCCCGATGCCCTGTGGCGTTGGGTGCCATGTCACTGAGGATGACATCAACGTACGCTTCAGAAAGAAGCTCCTGCAGCTCAGCATGAGTTGCTGGACTGGTGATGTCCCGATTGGACAGAAAGTGGGCACCTGGCAAAGGGACAATGTGTAGAAGATCTACTCCAAACACATGCCCTCTGGTTAAATCAGGCCCTGCAACCACAAAAAGCAAAAAACTGATTAAAAAGATAAAAAATAAAACTTGAAAAGAAATAGATGATTAACCTCAGTCAGACATGAGTGCAAATGATAATTAATTTATTCAGATATATTTCATTCATGAGTGCAATCGGCTGTTTACTGATTACGATTGAGCCTAACGCTGGAAGAGATTTATTTTGTTAGTAAACCACCGGGCCAGAGGATAAAATTCTTTTTTAATAAAGGTTAATTTACATTTCAATACAGCCTCTCCTCAGTTCAGTGAAGCCACAGTCTCAAAAACATATCACTGGAAAAATCTAATAAAACAAAACCCCGCATAGATTGTCATGTAGTCATTTGGGTAGTCATCTGTAGCGTTGTGTAGATGGAGCTTCAAATAAATATCTGGTCCGGAGTGCCAACTCTTGTGCCCATAACCCTGGTCTGAAGCGCTGTATTCTGAATGTTAAATAAACTTATACACTGTGTTTGCGCACCCTAACAATCCCGGTTTTACCCTTTGGCTAATCTTCATGCAGGCACATCTGTTTGGCTAGGTAATAAAAAGTATCTTTTAAACCAGCCTGTATTGGATAAGTGAGGTATTTGTAAATCTATCAACTATTATTCAAATCCTGGGCTACTGTTTTAAAGTCAATGATTTTGCTGTGATAAATGCAATTTGCACTGTCACTGTATAAACACATTCTATTGAGCCAACTAAGGTTGAGCTAAATGTGCTGGACCCAGGAGAAACACCAAATCAAATAGAGAGATTCTGCAGTATATAGTTAATATAATAATGTATCTTTTTTATTTATATTCTGTCTGTCAATATCTATCTATATCTATAAATCCATGTAATTTTCTATCCATCCATCCATCCATCCATGGTGCCTAGAAATTTATATTTATAACAATCTTTACATTTTGTTACCTCACAAACAACAAACTTAAATGCATTTTATTGAGATTTTACGCAATTGACAAATACAAAGTAGCATATAATTGTAAAGTGGAATGAAAATGCTATACGGTTTTCAAAATGTTAAGCAAATAAAAATCTAAAAACAAAGGTGTGCGTACTCTGATACCCCTAAATAAAATTAAGTGTAATCATTTGCCTTAAGAAGTCAACTAATTAGTTAACCTGCATGTATTTGTTAAATTGCGTATTTCGTATTGGTTAAAGAAATTAGTGAACAAAGGTCAGAGATTGTGGGATGTTGTAGAGCAGTTTATTTTAGGTTATAAAAATATCCTGGGCTTTGAACATATCATGGAGCATAAAATTTTTTCATCAGTTTTATCAGTCATCCGAAAATAGAAAAAGTATGCCACAATTGCAAATCTAATCTAAAGTGACAGAAATCCACAGCTCATATCCACAGTACACACACACACACACACACACACACACACACACACACACACGTGTATATATATATATATGTATAAGTACAAGAGTATTTCTAAATGATAAAGTATTCATTCACCCATTAAAATAATCAGAATAAGGTGTTCTAATCCCTTCCATGGCTACAGTAGCATACAATCAAGCATCTAGGCATGCAAACTGTTTTACAAATGTTTGTGAAAAAATGGGTCTATGATACGATGCCACCTGGGCAACAAATCCAGTTGTAAAATTCACACTTCTAAATATTCCACTATGACACCAACTAAAACAAACACTAATCAAACACTAAAAACTAATGCTAGTCCTTAGTCTGCTTTTCTTCAGCAAACTGTTTGCTGGCTTTCTTCTGGGACTACAGCTATGCAGAACAATATGATGTGGTGACCGACCCCCTATCCCTTTAACCTCTGCAGCAATTTTTTATACGCCTATTTTCCGAAAGACAACCTCTATATATGACGCTGAGCATGTGCACTCAACTTCTTTGGTTGACCAAAGCGAGGCCTGTTTTGAGTGCATCCTGTGATGTTTAATCGCTGTATGGTCTTGGGCACTGTGCTGAAGCTCAGTTTCAGAGTCTTGGGAATATTCTTGTAGCCGAGGCTATCTTGCTATAGAGCAACAATTATTTTTTTTCAGATCTAAAAAAAGTTCTTTGCCATGAGGTGCAATATTGAACATTCATTGAGCAAATTTAACACACCTGCTCACCATTCACTCATGAGACCTTGTAAAACGAACCTGTTTCGTGAAACAGGGATGGGGAAATGGCTACTTGCACCTCATACTGACATTTCCTCTTAGGGGCGTACACACTTTTGTTGCAGGGGGTTTAGACATTAATGGCTGTTTGTTAAGTTTTGGTTTTTGATAAGACAGCAAATTTACACAGTTCTACACAATCTACACAAGCCGTAGACTTGACTGAAAGCATTTTTGTACACTGACATCTAAATAAGTTGCCAAGTACATAGAAATCTAACTATAATCTCCATGTTTCATTATTCTCCCCTGTGGAACTCTGAACTCACTTTCTCCAGCTGCATTGACCCTCTGCACCGCTACCTGGCTCCAGGCTCCGGGTGCAGCCCCGCAGTCTATCACACTAATTCCGGGTTTGAGGAGACGGTATTTATCATCGATTTCCAGCAGCTTGAAGGCACTTCTACAGCGGAAGTGCTGAAGATGAGCCGCTTTAACAAACGGATCGTTCATCTGCCGCGTTATCCATCTCTGTTCCGCACTACTTTTCCCCTTTAACTTCGCAGGAGCGTTCTTCAACAGCTGGATCGAGCTGTGGATGCGACTTACTTGCAAATACACACATTTCCACATTATTGAAATGACTCTTTATAGTCAGGATAAGAAAATGTAAGTCGGAAAGTTAACTTGGGATAATTACTTGTTTTATCACACACAACTTAGAAAGAAACTTAAAGTAATAAAGAATTTTAACAGGTTCTTATAATGTTTTGTTTATAAATGCCTCAATAAAACATGCCGGATTTTTGTTCATGGCGTTAAAGCTATTTTGGGTCCTTTACCGCTATCTACAGGTTTGGCGTACTAACAAGTCTTCGAAAAGGTTTACTGTGATTTATCGCTACCAAAAATACAATTTAAACAACTCTTTAAGTGTACACGCCATACTCTCTAACTTTTAACGTTTCTGACAGTTTATAAAATAATCTATATTGTTCTTTATGTTTTTGAATCCTATCGATGTTTCCAGTCGAGATTATGTCAGTGTAACACACCGGACTGTGGGTGGAGTGTAAACACGTTGGACGCGGGAATAAACCTGCAGCCAGCGGCATTCTGTCTTCAGTAACTTCCGAATTAGCTGCTTTTAAAAAAGTATTTTGGTCTGCAAAAACCCGTAAAACCTCATTAATCAAGTGAGAACTTAAATTAATATTATTTTTACAATTTATCCTGAATATCGGCTAAAATATCTTTAAGTAGAAGTGTCTGTTTTAATAATACATTTTATTTTTAATTCCGACTGTTTGTATTATAAGTGCCACAATTATGGGTATATTTTAAGTTTTTAATAGCAAATGATCATAAGATTGCCCTTTTTTCTATTGTCTTTTATTTTATTATATGTCGTGCTCGTTTATAATAGATAGATAGATAGATAGATAGATAGATAGATAGATAGATATTGTGCATAATGATTTAATGATGTCGTGTTTTTAATATATATATATATATATATATATACTGTGCATAATGATTTAGATAAGATTATGTTAATAACTAATCAGTATAAGCGCACTCATTTTTCCCCGCTACAGCCAGAACTACTTACTAAAAAAGTGTGTACTTTCTGACCAATCAGATGTTAGAGTTTAATAAATACAACAATTGTAGTGCACTACACATGATATTAAGTTGCCATTACACACAAAACTGTGATTTGGGACTAAGTCCCAAAATATATAAACAGCTTACTGTGATTTCTTAGATGTTTACAAGGAAGCTGTTGACACTGGTGCTGGTGGTGCAACCTGGCCGTGTACTGTTAGGCATGAAGAAGCGTGGCTTCGGGGTAGGAAAATGGAATGGCTTCGGGGGCAAAGTTCATACCGGGGAGAGCATAGAGGAAGCAGCGAGGCGGTAAGGAGAAAGTGGTGGTTGAGGTATTGGACTGCTGATTGAGTTCTATTCCCAGTACCAACCAAACTGCCTTCCAGTCTTACTCCATTATCACCATTTATCATCTTTAACATCCTCAGATGTTTCATATTCATCTCATTCATTTATTTTCGATACTTGTTTATTCCCTAATTCAGGGTCACAAGGGTCTGCTGGAGTCTATCCCAGCTCTCTGAGGGGCGAAGGCAGAAGGGGTTTACACTGTCCATCACACAGTCACACACTCACACCTATGTGCGATTTAGAATTAGCAATCTACTTAAACCCACAATCTTATGATTAGAAGTCCAACACCTTAACCACTTTACATTTACAGCATTTGGCAGACGCTCTTATCCAGAGCGACTTACAACTGAGCAATCCCCTAACTAACTTATAATCATAAGACATGTTTCTTTAGATTGATGTTGTTATAATAGTGTAGAAAATACATATAAAAAATCTATTATTGCACCTTTATAAAATATTGTGTCAGTGGATAAGCAGAAGGTTTCTTGTTTCTGTTAGGTTGTTAGAAACACTTAAAGTTTGTGAAATTTAAGGTGAAGAGCACCGGATACAGTTTATTGTGTTTGTTAAAACAGCCAGAATTCATTTTTTAAAAGGTGTCAAACATTCATTAATTCATCTTCTATACCAGCTTATTCTATAACTCTGGGTCACAGGGATCTGCTGGAGCCTATTCCACCAAACCTATGGCGAGAGGGAAGGGGTACACCGTGGACAGGTCGCCAGTCCATCAAATTTTAAATTTTAAAATTTAGTCACCAATCAACCTAATGTACATGTTTTTGGACTCTGAAAGAAAACTGGAGTAAACCCATGCAAATGCGGGGAAAACGTGAACTTTGAAGCAAGACCCAATTGCTTGGGCCCATTTTTAATATGAAGTGACTAACCACTACACCACCAGGTGGCCGTAGATTATATTACATCATATTTATTAAATTACATTTTAGTTGAAGATTAGTGCTTGTTTGTGAAATAAATGTACTATTTTCTGTTTTATTTCACGGTATTTGGAATGAAGCGAGCTGCTGGAGGAAAGCGGACTCACTGTGAACAGGCTGCAAAAGATTGGAAATATCACCTTTGAATTTGTCGGAGAAACAGAGCTGATGGATGTGCACGTGTTCCGAGCAGATGATTACAACGGCCAGCCCACCGAATCAGAAGGTAAAATTCATAGATTCTGACATCATAGGTTGATGGACACGATTTGCTGTACATAAGTTTTTTAATGGTGCCGATGTTTTCTTTTAGAAATGAGGCCTCAGTGGTTCGACCTGGATAAAATCCCCTACGGTGAAATGTGGGCAGATGATGTTTTCTGGTTCCCACTGATGCTGCAGAAGAAAAAGTTTCTAGGTTACTTTAAGTTCCAGGGCCATGATGTAATCCTGGAACAAAAACTGAAGGAGGTGCAGGAGTTTGAATCAGAATCTGTTTATATGCTGCTGTAAGTGTGTACGTGTGGCAGACTGCTGGATCATCAGCTGGTCCTGATACACAGAGATTAGGTTTCAGGTATTTAGTTTTGCACGGACATCATGGCATTGTGGGATTTTTGGCCATGTGCTTATTCGAGGTAGATATAATTAGGATGATATCTCTAGAAGAAGCTGTTAAAATGTCTAAGATTTGTTTAGTCTCCAAGTGGCTTAATTGTTGTGTGTGTGGTTTTTTTTAACAATTAGTGTGAGCCCTGCATTGTTTGAGTTAATGTCAAGTTAATTTTTGAGTGTTTATTACAATGACAAGATTAATTGATATAGAACCTCTACAAAAAGTATCTCTGAATCAGGTCTTCAGATGGATTCTGGCACATTAGGACAAGGACAACTCGATTATTTTTTGGCAACCAAAGTTAACATGTAAAGGCATTGATGTTTGGTGCATGATAAAACATTTGTATGCTTGAAATACTTTTGCTCAGGCAAAATCATAGGTCATGCTACCTAGCGGAAAGTATTAATCAAAGTTGAAAACTTCAACACACTGTGTAAGGAAGTTTCCCTGGGTAAATTGTGCAATAGGACAACTTGGAAAAAAGTTAATCACGTACTGTACTTTAATAGTTTAATGACAAAGAATATTCGACAAGGAATTGGCAGAAGATTTAGGCTACATCCGAAATAGAGTTAGATTTCACTCCTTTTCCATAATCCAAATTAAATATCTAATTTTAATTTCTTGCTACTGGGGCATCATATTTCATGTATCCATAAAGAAATGACGTATTACCTCAAAATTGCATGACCGTAGTATATAGAACAGGGGTGGGCAATCTCGGATCTAAAGGGTCGGTGTTAGAACTTCAACCCTCCAGAACAGAGATGGCCCAGCCCTGATATAAAACAAACGTTTTCTACGGTCAGGAAGTGCGTACTTGGTTAAATGTGTTACAGATTTAAAGTCGGATGTGATTTCGGTCAAAGACTTAATTATGGCTGTTGCTGATACAGGCAAATGATCCATTTCCTGTTGGTTCTTTTTTATTAATAAAAGACTATGATTAAAGTAATTCATTATTCTGGTATAAGGTAATGTCTTGTAATATCTTAAAGATCCATAAATCTAATTTCCTAATAGTATGCTCGATTATCATTAAGAAAAAAATAAAGGTGGTTTGTAGAATATGATCACATCGTATATAAAATACAGCTTGTTTTAATCTCCTTGCTTTAATGTTGATTAACAAAAATGTACATATTACAAAAATAGGCAGCTTAAAAAACTGGGGCACTATCATTTAATAAGAAATAAGATGTAAAACGTCTGCAGATGCTAAATTCATCAAACAATGATTTTCGTAAAAAAAGAAAAAAATGAATATACAACATTATGTGGAATTGTTTTCATGCACATAAATCCACATGCCGGATTTATACAAAAAGTAAAATGTTCTGAATAATAATAAGGCCAGTATAACACCAGTATAACACACACGCAGACTAACCTACCAGTACAGATCTTTAAATTACATTTTAAGGTAATAAACATTTAAAATCCAGTTGTTTCTTTAATTTTACTTCATATTTCCATCTGAGACTGTGTCAACCTGTCCATGGTGTACCCCTCCTACATTTCACCCTTTCAGAGAGTTGGGATAGGCTATAGCAGACAGCTCTGTACTATTTAGTTGGTTTTTTTTGCCATCTACCCTGACCAAGCTGTTTTTGTTGGCCTGTTCTGGTCTTCGCATGTTATTGAGATGCCATGTTGTTGTTGAATGTCTAATTAATTGTGTTTCTATGCTTAAAGCCTTAACATTCCAACCTTATCTATAAAAAATCCTTAAGTTTTTCTATACATTGGGGTTCAAATGCAGCATAAAAAGACTTTGAATACTTCTAAATTGGGCTCAGACTTGTAATAAATTTAAAAAAAAATGTAATTATAAAAAATAGAAACCTTCAATGATCGGGCTTGTTTGGCTGCTAATTTCATCCACAAGGAAAGTTTGTTTATAATCAAGACATTAAACAATAACCCACATCTTTGTGGACATAGATTGAAAAGAGAGCAATACTGCCATCCTCTGGCTGTATTCGAGAAAGATTCTCATGTGTTATGTTTCTTTTTTAAATCAGCTTAATAATGACCTGCAGTACATAACAAGCATTCAGGACATGATAAAACAAAACACATCATTTGCTCTGCCTTATGAAGATGCCCAAGAAACTTTTATACAAACTATCTTGGTGTATTTTTTTCATAAAATCTACAAATCACTACTGATGAGACGAAAATGCAAAAAAGAGGAAACCATCAATTTTTCTTAGTGTACATTAGTGTTGTTGTTTTTTTCAGTTGATGTACATACAAAAAATAAAATAGCTTAAAGTAGATCTTGTAAGCAAAGCAGCTAGTCTAATTGGGCGTAAGAGGAGGAGACTGACATCCATTACTGTCTGCAAAAAGTCCACTTAGTTTGAATTGAAGACTGTTCCAAACCTGACCCATCTACATGGAGAAAAAAAAGACATTATTAAGGGACAGGAAGCATGAGATTGATGAATTATGTGGGCTACCTATTTCGAAATTCCTGCACAATTATTAGTGTCTCCCTACGTTTCATAGAATATATAATAAGTTTAAAGGTTACAGAATTTTTTTATTTAAAATATTGAAAAAAAATCTAAACCCACAAAATTTTTAAAAAATAATGAAAATGTGTTTTCATTCAAAAATAAGTTGTGGATGGGTATTCAAAAATGAAAATACAGATACAGATAAGCAACAAATAGTGGATTAAGAAGAAACATGCTAAGTTCCTGAGGTGGTTTAGTCCATCTACAAACCTTAATCAGTCTAAAACCCTTAATCATCTGCAAAGAGGAGTGGAAAAAATACCTCGAGATGTGTGCAAACCTGGTGGCCAACTTCCAAAAACATCTGATGTCTGTGATTACCAACAAGGATTTTACTACCAAAGACCATTTTTTTTGCAAAGAAGCCAAATACTTATTTAATTCATTAAAAAGGCAAATCAAATGCTCTCTGTCCCCCACTGTTAGAATAAACCAACATTAAAATTATGATCATTTCTTATCAGTAGGCAAACTTATAAAAACAGCAAAGGATCAAATATATATGGCCAAATAAATATAAACAATTGATCATGTTAGTATTGAAAATCTCATTTAATATTCCATCTATAGTGCTGAACTAACATAAAACTAATGTTCTAGACAGAGAGAAAAAGAAGTAAATAAAAAGAGAGTGTTCACAAAACAGGGAGAAAAGAACATTCCGATACGCTCCATGTCACTTTTCATGTAATTGCATCTTACATCTGGACTAACTTGCATAATTTTGTGGGGCCTTTTATAAATTATGCATTGTGCAACCTGCAAAAATTGATTGTTTCTGAGACGGCTCTGAGATTGACTGGCGACCTGTCTCTCACCATATGACCCAGAATTAGGGAATAAGCGGGTAGAGAAGATGAATAAATTAATGTTCTGAGACGATTTATCTGCCCAAAAGAGCCTAAATGTTTTTTATGCAGTTAGTTCAAGAGCCTGACCAATCATTGTACACAGATTGTATTAAAAAAAAGTTTGTGGAACCCTGACAACAGCTTTATTAGTATAGGGGGGTTGAACGCTAATGCTGAGAGCTATAGGGGAGCTGTGTTTAGCGGTTCTGTTTTGAGTTGTCCTAAAACATTAATAGCGCAGCTAATAATAACATGGGCTATCTATTGTATGGTGTAATTCGCCTTACCTTTAAAAATTAAAGCAATTGCTTACAAACTAAAAACTTGTTAAAAAAATGCTAATCTTCTGCTAGATTTGTTAATTTCTTTGTTCTTAAAATAAAATGTTTTGTTTTGTCACAAATAGGGTTCTGATTAAATGGTGGGCTTTAACACAGAAAACATTGAGTTTACATGTATGTGATGTTGGCTGGGTAAGTCATTAAAGGTTTTAATGGCTGTTTGTCCAGAAAAGATTGAAAACCACAGCTAGTATTATAACATCACACACTTCTGGACAGGTTTTCAGTCAGTGCATGTCTGCTTTCGCAATCAAGCATGGTTTTCAGACAACGTCACCATGCCGCAAATCAGCAGAATGCAAGGCACCTGACTGCACGCCTATAAAAGAACCAAAAACAAAGTAGTTGGTTAGGTAACACTGGATATGGGGCTCAGCCCTGGTAACAGGGAAAAAAGGGGTAAGTAAAAATAAAAGATACAAGCAAAAAAAAAAAAAAGAAAAGGAAAAAAGAAAAGGAAGGATTAATAAAGAAAATATATAAGCAAAAAATATTCATAGAAGAAAAGAATAAGAAGGGCAACCCTGTGGTGTAGTGGTTAACATGTTCTTACAGCAAGAAGGTTGTAAGTTTCTGTCTTTCTGTGAGTTTGCATGCGTGGGTTTACTCCCACAGTCCAAAAACATGTACATTATGTACACCTGCCTCTCACCCTATGTGTGCCAGTATAGGCTCCAGCAGACCCCTCTGACCCAGAGCTAGGGAATAAGCAGGTTAGAGGATGAATGGATTAATGAATGAATTTTTTTTTTGAAAGTTTGTTTAAAGAAGTTGGCATTAGTCTTTTTGACTCCACCATAACAATTATGCAGTCTATTGTGTTTTAAAGTTGACCACAAGGTAGTTTTAACATGTTTTGATTCACTCTGAGAGTGAGAACTGGAAGCGATTTCCAATGTGGAATGAAAAACCCCGGCAAAAAAAAAAAAAAACAACAGTTGGAATTTCTGGTCATGTAAATTTGAGAAGAGAAAGTAAATGCTTTCAAACTTGGAATAAGTTAATTCAAAATCTTTTTTCACATCATTTTCCTTTCCGTTTTCACAAACCAAACAGTTTATTTTAACCAGTTTCCTTTTTTTTCCCCTGTGTAATCACAGTCTAGTCAACAGTTCTCACCTCTCTGTGACTCTGCACTTGCGAATTGATTAAGGCCCCCAGGATATGCGAGGTGATGGGAAGGTAGGCGAAGATCACCTGACTTTCCTGATGCACACAGAACAGGGAAAAGTAGTTGCGTAGCTCCATTGTCTGGATGGCATTCTCTTGCTGCAATGAGAAAAGCACAGTTGCTATCATGTCCTGAAATAAGGCTTACTGTTATGGGGCCCCTCAATGTCATCACATTGTAAGCAGTTCAGTAATTTATGGGCCTTAAAGATCTGTCTGGAAATTAAGTACAGTTCAGCCTTTGTACTTTCTGTCGAGTTCTTCTTATTGCCTACATGCAACTGAAATTCCCCAGCATACTAAAGAGGAAATGACTCTCTACATAAATACATTTTGCCTGTATGAACTGAAAGGGATTGAAGCATGCAAATTAAAGTAGTAGCCTTCTATTAAATCTATTTATTTTGTTGCATTTTAAACAGTGTAAATATGGACTATTTTAGCACTAAGATGTACTAAAAACACTAATGTTTCCTACAAATGCTTTAAGCAGTTGTCAGGTAAACCTTTTTTATTTTTTAATAAAAAAGAGACACAACCACACACACTCACTCCTATGGGCAATTTAGAATCACCAATCAACCTAAGGCACTTTTTTTACACAGTTTATTATTGTGGGAGAAAACCGGAGTAATGCAGGTGAGTCTAGAAATGTAAAATCAAGAATTTGAACAAGAACCTTCACTTTATTCTGTTGTAGCAAATGACAGGTCGACTTAGCCTTGTGTTTTAGTCGTGTGGTCATGTCCAAGTACGTCCCATGCACAGCTTATAGGTGCAATTTTTCTTTCAGTATTTTTTTACAACAATAACCAATTTTGACAATTTTTAACAAATGTCCTGTGCCTTTGTAACTTACACATCTCCAAACGATCCACCTTGATTTTCACAGTAGGAATGACCTACCTTCATCATAGGCCTTGTTGACTCTATCCAAATGTAGTGTTTATAGTTGTGACCAAAAAGTTCGTCTCATTACTCCAAATAAACTTGTGCCAAAAGGTTTGAGGCCTGTCTCTATGTGGTTTGGCGTATTGTAAGCGGGATACTTAAAATAGCCACACCACATGTTTTTTTTTAGTCCTGTATTTCACCTAAAGTTATCTGTGGGTTTTTCTTTGCATCCCAACCAATTTTCCAGTTGTGGGTAAATTTTAGACACTGTTTAGACACTTTTTATATCTCTTTCCTGTTTTATACAACTTTTTCTGCAGATCCTTTGACAATATATTGTCTTTCCCCATGACTCAGAGTCCAGAAACACACACACAGACACACTAAATACATATATATATGGATGGTTATCTTTAATACCCAATCAAACCTGTCATCTTGCATGCATGTTATCAGGCCCAAATCACCAGGTATGTAAACTTTAGATCAGGGTCATTTTGGAAGTTTCGCCTGCTATTATAATTTAAGAAAAAATAATAAATACAGTTATTTGACAATAAATTACTTCAGCCAACCACTAACCACGAGTGAAAGAAAAGTTTTTGTGTTATCATTCATATTCTATAAAAATAGCCAAGAAATCATAAATTCTGCCAGGGTAAACTCAAGAACACAAGTGTATGTTAGATTGATTGGTAATTCTAATTTACCCATAGGAGTGAGTGCGTGAGCGTGTTTGTGTGTGTTTGTTTGTATATGCCTTGACTTTTACCCAATGACAGCTGGGATAGACTCCATCAGATCCCTGTGACCCCCTGATTAGGAATACGTTATAGACAATAGATACATGGATACATGAATGGATGATCCCTATATCATAAGTTAAAATCACCAGATAAATCCTGGTACCAGATAAATGTACTTGCACGTACAGAAACACCTACAGTGTGTATTAGAACACAAGGCGGGACAGAGAAGCTCACCAGCAAATTGGAAAACCCTAAGCACTGACACTCATCAACAGAAAACTATAAATAATGAGCAAAAAGGTGCAAGTGTCTGTATTAGAAAGCCTATGTGTTTTTTTATTCGTTTTTTAAACTATCACATGTACAAATTTTTAAACGAAAGTACCATCAGTCTCACAAAGCCTGCTTGCTGGCATACAATGATGTAAGAATATTTTCATCCTCTGATTGGTTGATCAGAGTAAAACATGTTTTAGATTAGCAAAACACGTCCTTTCAATTAGAATTCTTACGCTCACAATGGCTGGCATAGAAGGAGAAATCAACTTTTTAAACTTTTTTTGCTTGTCTTAGACCGGAAAAGTCTAGACAAGTTATTCACCACTTCCAGACCAGTGCCAGCAAACGGTAATGCTGACTTACAGCCTTTAAATGTATTATATATGTTACATCATCATGTTTTTGTGATGGATTAGATAAATATTGATTCTGAACTGCTTTAGATAGGTAGAGTTGTGGTTGTAGTGTAAAGGTTTGGCTGGAGTCTTAACTGGTTTCCTGGTAACTGATTTCTCTTTCTGTAAATTGTCTCTCTCTGTCTGTAATGACATGGCATGTTATTTTGTGTTTTGTATAGTGTTGATGGTTTCCATAATTGTTATAAGATAGTGGTGGTATTAAGCGTTATAATCAGTCAGGTCCCCATTAAAGGCCTAGGTACCAAATACAGCACTTGCCACTAATATTCATGTGTGTATAGGCAACTTACCTGGATGATGCGTGACTCTAACTGCTCCACAGACACCTGTTCTTTTGGCTGCACAGTGGCACTCATCATCTGTCTCTTCATCACACTGTACTTTTGAAGGGCCTTCTGGTGTTCGTGAAGGATGCCCTTCTCGTGGCGCTCGCACAAGTCCTGTGACATATTCAAGGTAAGCTGACATTTTATATCTGCTTTAAAATTTACAATTTTACTAAAAATTTAATCTGCACTCAAACACTACATACACTTTGAAATGGATATTATTTGCTTTATATATTAAAACAAATTTTTTTGAATGGTTGTTTGCCATTTACTATTGTTCACAGAAAAATTATCACGGTTATACTACTTGGGATGCGCAGAAATTTCCTTAGTGAAAATAAAACGGACAAAATAGTGACCGAAGCTATACGCCATGTCACACTGCATCACCCAGCAGTGTTCAGTGCTCAGGATTGCCTTATCCTTTAGTCGTCGTTCCTGTGCGGCGTCTGACATTCCCCTGAATATTCCACTCTAACCCAACATCAGGTTGTAGAAAAAAAAATTATTAGAATAATCAAATGTGTCATGGCTAATAGTTTAGGCAGGATGTAAAATTAGTCAATAAGTATATATATTTAAAAAATCACTGAGACCATACTAAAGCTTGAGCAAAACTGTAGCCGTTCAGCAGCTGAGGCAGGGAAAACAAAGCAAAAGAAAATGTGCACAAATGCACTAGTGTAAACTCCAAGAGCATCCAGAAATCTGCATAAAATAGTCAGAAAAGCAAGACACATGATCCAGAGTTGCGAGACAAAAAAGAGGATGAAGCAGCAACAACGAGCTGAAAGCACTGCTATTTAAGCAGGTGGTAATCGAAATGTGAGATTTCTAGGCCAGCAAGGGATGTTAAAACTCTGGTAGTTAGATCAAAATTCTGTCCGCCTCAGTGTGCCATCTTTTTATTGTGCACACTATCACATTTTATTTTAATGTTACATGATCTCTGTCAACATCAGAATTATTAAAATAAAATAAATTTGGATGAAATATTCATTATTTATTCTCATAATCTTTTTCCAAAGCCACAGAGAGCCGCAGTTGTAGATGGAAGAGCCGCATGTGGTTCCTCCAATGGACAATTTAGAATCACACATTAACATAACGTACATGTTTTCGGACTGTGGTAGGAAACCGGCGAGATCCAGAGTATTCCCACGCATGAAAACTTATCATGTGATTCATTCTCACCCTGTATGACTGCAGCAAATCCAGGAAGAAGTTCAGTTTTTCCACCACATCATCCTCTTCTCTTTTTCTCTATTGAAAAAAGAGAAACATATAAAGTCACCCAAATGACCCGTCACCCAAATGAGGATGGGTTCCCTGCTGAGTCTGGTTCCTCTCAAGGTTTCTTCCTATTTCCTTTAGGGGGTTTTTCCTTGCCACTGTTGCCAGTGTATACTCTGGCTTGCTCTCCAGGGTAAAGCAGCTGTAAAGCAGCTTTGAGACAATGGCTATTGTTAAAAGTGCTCTACAAATAAAGCTGAATTGAATTGAATTGAATAAAGTCTCAGCTTAGATGATCTTCTCTATAGGCTATCTTGCATGAACACTTTGATCCAAAGACACTACCTGTTGGGCAGCTTTGTCTGATAAAAGAGTGAATTCGGATGAAAGGCCACGAAGAGAAAGTCTCAAATCAGCCCAAATGTTTTTAGAGGAGTCAAGGACTGGCACAGGTGAAGGATCACAACCCAGAAAACTGCAGGAAAGAATACAGAGAAACATCAGCCAGTATCTATATAATATATATATGACACAAATTTAAAGGTTATTTACTATTAGAGAAAAGAAATTGAGTTCAGAAAATGTTCAGACCACCGCTATGTTTATTGAATAATAACATAAAAATTTTATGTAAATATAAAAGCAGTGTGTTACAAAGAAACATGTACATGACTTTCTCCGCTTCAAAAGTAAAATTTTTCCAAACATGCTTTTAGAACAAGTGCAATTATTTATTATCTTTATAGTCTACTGCAATACACCACAAAGAGAAAGTTATTTGACTAAATATTTAGAAGAAAATAGGCCATAGCCATAGGTGCAGCTTTTGCACTGTGATTAATAGTAATTAAAACTTAATTATTGAAAAATGTGGTTGTGTTTAATAAAGAATATATACATTTAAACTATATACATCAAATGTAAAATTTTAAATTATTACTTTTCTTTCTACAGAAGTTGATCCTCTTTTTTTCCTTTTTAAATTCCTGACACACATTAATGCTTAATATAGTGATAGTTGAGTGTGACTCAAATCACTTTTGTACATTGCTCTCTAATTCTGTCATATAAAGTAAGGTTCAAGTCCTTGCTATAAGTGGGTATAGAAGATGAATGAATAAATAAATGAATAAGTGAAAGAATAAATGATTGGCATTTGACCTTAGTAGTTTGAATAATGCTGTATCCCAGGATCTAACTGATGTACAGCATTTTTTACCTTAGCTCTGTTCCAAACATGAGCAGATCTGTAGAGTTCTCCTTTAAACGCTCTACCATTTTGTCTGCTCTGTCCCGCAGCTTAAGGAAGCTGTTGTGGATGTTTCTGATCAGCTCTCGACACATAGTAAAAAGGGCCTGGATGTCCGAAGGAAGGTATTCCTACAAAATGGGTGCAAATTATCAGTGAGATACTGAATATTGGTACTACTGATATTGAATTACATCTAGCATATGAGGTGAATAAAAAAAATGATAAAAACCTTGGCTTGTGTTGCGTATGTATAGGTCATAAACTCATCTCCCATTTTCTTGAAAGCGTCCCGTAGCTTTATTTGGACATCCTGAGATATTTAAATAAAATCAAAGAGGGAAGTTCGTTAATTTAATCTAGCCACAGGGGCCAGAAACCAGTGACTTATGTGCCAATCCCAAGCCTGGATAAATAGAGAGGGTGTGTCAGGAAGGGCATCCGACGTACAACATTGCCAAATCTAAAGATGCAAATCACGAATCGAAATATCATACTGGATCGGTCGAGGCCTGGGTTAACAATAACCGCCACTAGCACCGTTGACCTACAGGGTACAGGCGGAAATTGGGCTACTGTTGGTCGAAAAAGAAGAAGAGGAGGACGACGGGTTAATAGACAGAAAGAGAAGAGCAAAGGCAAGAGTGTAGGACTGA
>JAOTQW010000022.1:6481618-6493738 GCA_026260075.1 Sisor rabdophorus
AGAACATGCAAACTCCGCACAGAAAGACCCCGTGCCCGGGATTCGAACCTTCTTGCTGTGAGGCAACGGTGCTAACCACTGCGCCACCTTGCCGCCCTATCATGCTTACAATCCTTAAAATTTTTATTTATTTAACTTTTATTAGTGAACATCATCCATAATGGCTTACTACTGGGGGCTAAGATTTTTTTCGGCTGAATGTGTTCTGGTGTTGCATGACCTGTCTTCACCCATATCTGTGGAATCTCCAAAATATCACAGGGGGTTTATCTAACATGCTTATTCCCAAACTCTGGATCACTTGAGTCTGCTGGAGCCTATCCCAGTGCACATAGGGCGAGGGCAAGGGTACACCCTGGACATTTTTTAAAGCTGTTCAAGGAAAATACTACAGTTAATTTTGATGCCTAGTGTGTTTGGAAGGCTGGGCATCAAAGAGAGAAATCTTAATCAAGATTTTCTCTGAAAATACTTGAACAAGGACAGGAAAACTGTCCAGACTTCAGTTGAATTAGAAACGTTTCATGATGTGTGTATATATAGAGTTTTAGATTTTATTAGAGAATAAGTGTGTAATGATTGAGTTAAATGAAATACTTAAAACAATTATAGAATGACTGATATATTGTTTTTTTTCCAAATACAGCAATTTTTGCATAGACTGTCACACAATAAGTTGTCATACTGTCTGAAGAGCCAAAAAAAACCTTTATTTTTCTCACTTGTAAGGAATTGTCCTAATTATGAAGCTTGTTGTCAAAATACATGCATGTGTTCAGCTCTTGAAACTGAAATATAGTCATATTTTTGAAGTGCTTTTTCATTTGGGCACTTAATTTTTGTCGGCAGCTGTAGATTCCTCTGTCTTATTATGATTAGCTTGCTTTGAATGTTTAACAGCTTGATTTGTCTTGCATCAAAGTACATGCATCTATATTCCAACTAACATCCATGTGCCAGCTACTTTACTGTTCATATTTACCAAAAACTTTATTACATCACTCTTATAGCAAATTATTGCGATATGCACATTTGCGATAGTTTAATATATTGTGCAGGCCTAGCATGAACAACAAACAGGCAGAGAAGATACAAACTATAATTTTTTGTCACAATCAATCATGCACAATATGGCATAATACAATGCCAGTGATGGTTCTAATGGATAAGGTGGTTCAAGCCCCACCACCGCTAAGAGAGCCTTGCACTCTAACCCTTAACTTTCCAAAGTGGGATATGCAAAGAAAAACTTGTATGGTGACATATTAGAATACAATAATATGAACATGGATAGAAAGGAGATAGAAAGGATTTGAAAAAGGATGGCCTGATTTTGAAGAATGTCCTTTAACTCGGTCACCATTCAAATGTGTCTTCTGGTTACTGACCTAACAGATTCTGGATGACTTGGCTTTGAATTTGTCTTCTTTAATGTGTAGGGTTGATTTTATCTGACATATAGCATTCAATACAGCTTAGGATGGGGGAGGGGAACCTTCTCCGCCCACCCATTTGTTATCCACTAGTATAGCATTCTACTGAAACATTACATCCTTCATAACCATTAACCATTTCGGGTAAATCCTTCCCCCCTCATGATCCTTTTAGGTGCGAACTTTGTCCTACATTACATTCAGACAGGAGCCTCTGCCAAGAATCTGCTCCTTTCTTTTCCCCAAAGGCGGTTGACTGCGCCTCTGACTTTGACTCTGCGGAAGCGTATTTATTATTAATAAGCTGCTATAAATATTCAAGCGTAGCTCACTGGCATAATGAGTTGATAAGCTCATGGGTTTTATTCATCATTAGCACTTCAGAGGCCAGCTTACACTTACACTTTAAAGCAGGGTTTGATATTATTACAAATAAACTAGCAACCAAATAATTATAATGTAACATGAAGAAAAAGCCACTTCAGTGTGCAATCCTCTTTATGCATCATATTCTCTTGTTTTTGTTTTTTCACCAGAATAAGAAGGCCCTCTGAGTAAGGATTAGCAATGTTTTTAAAAAAATTATTACTCTATACAGAACAAGGTAACATGAAGCAGTTTAAAATAGATTTTTTTTGTATAATTTAGAAGTCATTGCAAGTCTGTGCTAAAGCAGTGTTGGAAAGTTTGTGTTGTAGAATAGGTCCAGTAAATCTAGAGCAAAACATCTGTCTGTATCATTGGAATCATGCTACACTTGTTTATGCCCCTAGATTAAATCTATTAAAACAAACATATTAAGCCTGATGAACAAATTTATGTATCACCAAGGAAAAAAAACAAACATTAAATACCACTATGAACAAATTTATGAAATCCATGGAACTCTACCCTTGGAATCCTAAATATTTAATAAGGACGTCATAGGATGCACAATGCACCCAATGAACAAATGCACCCAATGAAAAAATCACCTGGATCACTTTTTACCAGAGGGTGGGCAATCTCAGTCCAGGAGGGCCTGCAGTGTTTAGCGCTAACTTCCCTCAACCCACTTGCCTGTAAGTTTCAAGTAAACCTAGAGATCTTGATTAGTTGGTTCAAGTGTGTTAGATTAGGGTTGGAGCAAAACTCCAACCTTTCCGGACTGAGGTTGGGCGTCCCTGTTTTAAACAAACCCTTAGAACATTAAAAACATCCCTATAGAACCAAAGATACCTTGCATGGAAAGCTATGACGAAGGTTATGGAAATAACTCATGGAGCAAACCCATGAAAGCTTGCTTGTTTGTACATACGTGATGATTTTTTAGCTGTTTAAGCACATCATTTACAAGAATGCTCTGTGAGGAGTAAGTGGTGTTAATCTTTGTCAGCTTTTTGGCGTGTCGTTTTGTGGCATGGTGTGGTGTGGCGAGGCCAACAGGGCGGTCTCGCTGGTAAGCCAGACAGGAAAAACGCAAGTTGTTTCGCTCAGCAGGATGGCGCAAATACTTTGTCATCTGACTTTAGTAGCATTGAGGAATGCCTGCAAGTTTCAAAGGTGATGAAGGCTGGGAACGGCATCTATAATTAAAACCATTTGTTGACTTGCTGTGGGTTTTTTTATTAGTCAGATTTATTAGTCAATTTCCAACAGGTTAGCAAGGTTAGTGTTTCCTAAGATGTTTTACATAATGTGTGTTTGTGTGGTCAGGCGTACTCCCATTGTGTTCAAAGGCTAATTATTACCCTTCCTCCAAGGATTTATACGACTTTTTCAAAGAGGCATCTACCGTTTTTGCTTTTTAAATAAATTATAAAACTAACTGGATCTCTAAGAAATGCAAGGGTTATGATGATATTTTTATATCCCTAGATTTCATGTTCCACTAAACAAACCCAGTAATAGAATTTTATTCTGAAGGTTTAAAATCGAAGATTGATTTGAAAGTTTATGCTATAAGTGAGCAGGATTATAAGAGTTCAGCAAAAATACAGGATTAAAATGTAGTCTGTTACAAAATCTGTCTGTCGCTTGTGCACTCCATCTGTCTCTCTCTCTCTCTCATATACCCTGAATAAAATGTATTCGCTGTTTGTCCCACTGAATCCGTAGAGACACTATTGCCCTTATTTAGAACTTCTGTTGAAATCTAGTAGCTAGAAAAACAGAACAAGTTTATAAAATGGCATTTCAGATTAAACAAAATGCTTTCTTTCTTTGTGTAAAATGGAAATAATGAAGAATTTTACATGCCACCAAAGGAATTCCCTAAAGCATCTATCTTTTGAAATCTATCCAAGTCATACCAATAATATTAAACACTGCATTAAATTTAAGTGACGATCAGGCCATTTTATTTTCCCCTGCAACTCAGCAGTTTCATTGAACTGCACATGCACTACGTGTGGTGTTAGATTTGATTTTAATGTGTCAGTGCGTCTGTGTTTTCTGAGATGCCGACTTTGTGTTTTGGTTTTAAGTTTTAGTTGGGTTTGTTTTGAGATGTTTTCTTTATACTATTATAGGTTCAATAAAATAAGTAAATAAGAAACAGGTTCTGTGCAGATTTGTTTTTAAAACCCAGTATAACTACTCTGAACCAAGGATTGACAACTGGTGGACACCAAATTACATGCACACATTTTCGTCATTCTTTGGTGGTCTGTTTACACAAGTGCCAATGTTTCCTGTATGAATATAATTTTGTGACAATGCGCATTAATCTTCTGCATTTGAATGAGCTTAATCGCATCATTTAGAAGCATTGTGTTGTTCTAACCATGCGGAATTAAAGATTGAGTTGAGGTTTTCTTTGGAAGTGATGAGGTTGGACAGGATTAGAAACGAGTTTATCAGGGATACGGCGTTGGGTGTTTTGGGGGGAAGGCCGGGAAAGCCAGATTAAGGTGGTTTGGACATGTACAGAGGAGAGAGAGCGAATAAATTGGTAGGAAGATGTTAGCAATGGAGCTACCAGGTAGAAGGCAATAGGGATGTGATAAATGAAGACATGAAGTTAGAGTGAGAAGGATATAGAGAATAGGGCTAGGTGGAGACTGGTGATTCGCTGTGACGACCCCTAAATGGGAGCAGCCGAAAGGAAAAGTGTTGTTCTAACCATGAGTGGATGAGCCAAAATCATTAATAAAGAGACTTTAAAAGCATTACTATATAAGAAGCATTACTATAACGTTGTTTTCCATCGATTTTCTGTCACTCCCCTCTCCAAAGAGAGAATCCTTAGAAGAAAAAGTCCGTAAGGACTGGTGGTAGTTGTGCTATGGAAATTTAGCTACCTGGAATGATCTTTTGACCTGGCACACGTTATGTTTGCAGAAATGTTATTTCCTAAGAAGTACATCAAGACCAGGTGTGTGCAGAAATACATATATTCAAAGTAACCCAAATAAGTTGTTTACATAGAGAATTTTTGTTTAATAAAATGTTTAATTTGTTTCACTTTTTATTCCCAATATAATTTGATTTACACCATTATTTAGAGTGACTTGCATATCTTATACAACTAAGCGATTTGGATAATGGGCCATGCTAAGGGGCCAAACATTGGCATCTTGGTGGTACTGCAAACAAGCAGTTGGCTACAACAAGTTTGTTTTAAACCGTTTTTTTTAAATAACATAAAGGTTCCAAATCAAGCATGCCAAAGGCAAGAAACCAAGACATTGGTGACAGGCTCCGTCGTGGAGGTGTTTCATCTCTGACCAGACAATCAGTAGGTTGCATGCTGCGGCAAAGCTCCTGTGGTCTTGTCCGGATAGCCATCTAGAAGACAAGATCATCACATGGGAAACTGGGTAATGGTGGCCCAGTGGTTAAGGTATTGGACTCCCAAATTCATCTGGCAAATGCTGTAAATGAAACTGCCTTATTGTCTCAAAGTGATCCACCTGACTTAGTAACTAACAATACTGACTATTGTTCTGCTGACATTTCCTCTTATAGTAATATCAAATTAAACACAAGCAGCTGCTAATCGCAAATGAGTTGCTAGCAAATGTTTCTTACTTTGGACAAGCAAAAAAGCTGAATCCTCAAATCTGTAGCTCTTTACTCTCTGTGAGACTGTTATTTTTAGGAGGAGCAGCAATTTGGTGGACCACATTTTAGCATTAGGAAGAAGAGGGCCTATTAAGATAATCTTCATGAGATTACCGCTGTTAGGAGGAGCACTGTCTGAAGCTCTTCCTGTCTTTAAACAGTGAGCTGCTCGAAGAAGTTTTGTAGTCTTGCTAATTGCAACAAACTTCTAAATATATATGGTAATGTTTACAAAGTATGGTAAACTAACTGGTAAATGTCAGTGAAAAGTTCAGTGAATCCAGACAGAATTCACACAAAAGTCTTATTTGACCTCTAGTCTGATTGTTTTTAGGTTTTTATTATGCAGGCAATCCAGTCTAATTACAATTAGAATTTTTAAATCCACTGGTAGCCCAACCGCCATTGTTGGGACCTTGGAAAATAAACCGCATTTGTCTAAAGGGCACTGTATCATGGCTGTACCGTAAACTCTGACTCACACCAACGCCCTAATATAGGTCAAGGTTATAACCTCCTTTGACCATTTTACTCAACCTTCATACTAGGGCTGTGTTTTGGCAAAGATATCAAAATATTATATCTAGGTCATGGTATATCATAATGTATTACAATACAATACATATAGGCCTTGTTACCTTTGTTGGGGGAAGGGGTGTCCTAGCGGTTAAGGTGTCAGGCTGATACCAAAAAGACCAGAGTTTGAGTTCCAGCTCTTGAGCAAGGCCCTTAAACCCCAGTTGCTCAGCTTTAAGTCACTCTGGATAAGGGCGTCTGACAAATGATGTAAGTGTAAGGTTTAATACGTTGATGAAATGTAGCTAAGCCATTCATTTATGTAACTTCTATACCTGCTTCCCCTTTTAATTTGGAGTCACAGGGGTCTGCTGAAGCCTAATCCAGCACAAAAGGCAAGAAGCAGGGTTATACTCCGACAGGTCACCAGTCTAAAGCAGGGCCACACGTTTTCGAACAACCAAACATACAGACTTTAGTCACCAATTAACCTAATGTATATGTTTTTGGACTGTGGGAGAAAACCTGAGTACCTAGAGGAAACCCATGCAGACATGAGGAGAACATGCAGGCTCTGCACAGAAAGACCCCTTGCACGGAAATCAAACCTAGGACATTCCTGCTGAGAGCTGATCATGCAAACCACTATGTCAGCTGCCACCCCAATGCAATATATTGGTATTTGTATTTTTTTATTGTATTGCGTATAAATAAAAAAAAAATGTATCTAACTTTATCTTCAGGCAAAATTACAAATTTTTCCATTATAATAATTTGTAAACCCTTTAAAAAAAATCTTCGGTCATGCATTAAGTAAGCAGTAACGGCACTTGGCTTAGTGTGCTGTATCTGTTCAAGGCAGAAAGTGGACACTAAACCTGATATTTATTGTTTGTATGGAATGTTTGCATTCAGTACATGTTGGCCACATAGCCCTGTGAATGATGCTGGCATCATTTAAGTAGCTAGTGTGGACACTACAGCTCTACTAGATCAACAAAAGAGCTTCTCCACTAAAAATTTATTTGGAAAACTATACTACCACCACCATGCTACAAAAATATAGTTAAACTAGTACCATTAGACTATAACCTGAAGACAATAACCAAAAACTACCACAGGAACGATGACACGGGTCATTTGTTGCACATCCTAGAATATCGATAAACTATTGTGAAAAAGGACAGTGTTAGTTAGTTGTATTAATATTTTTATACAGCTCTACATTATAGAGTGTGCACACTCAACCTCCATCATAGTCCGGTACCTCTCTTTCTTTTCCGTCTGCCTGCATTGTGTGGTCTTCTTAAGTAAGAAGATAAATGACTGTTCATAAGCCAATAATCTGGCACCATTGGGGCAAAGTGGAGCTCTATAAGGATTTCTGTACTTAAGAGGTGGTCTGGGATGCATATGAAAGGGATAACATTTTTAGTGCGAATATAGCGTTATTCCATGCATCCGGCAACAAGAGACCACCTGGATTGATGGCAACGTTAGGATGAAGATAAATGTTTCATTAGATCTCTAATGCTAATCTAGTAAATAAAAGTGGCATCTTGGCTTGAAGTTATAAAAGAAGCAATTTATAAAAATAAGTTTATTAGAAGTGGCTCATTAAAGCATGATCATGATTGTTTTGATGCTCTAATTGGTAATGCTGAGCTGCAAAAGTTACATTTGCAGAAACAATTTGACTGACACGAAGGATTGTTAGACATTCAGTAAAAATCCAGACAGAACAGTAGCAGGTATCTGTGTAGAGTCAGATCCTGCCACAATGACCTCTACAGGATGCCCTGTTGTGTAGGAAAAAGGGGACAAGTTGTTTTTATAATATATAGATTTATAGAAAATGTGTTTTTGGTGTATTGGATCAAAGACTGGTCTAAAGATAAGAGTCTAAAGAAAATATTGTATCTAAGAGTCACAAGGTAAGGGTAGATGAGGGTGAATGCTTTTAAGTGGAAGCTTGCTGTAATTAAAAACAATGTCTGGTGCATTTTAAAGGTAAAGTTGCACATGTTGAACCATGTTTTGTTTGGGTGAGTTGAGATATTTAGCTATCCCCACTGGGAACTGAGCAGGTTTTTGTTTGGAAATTATTTGTATGTCTTTCATTTAAATAATCTAAGAATCAGACCAAATCCAGACCAAACTACATTCTGTTTCTCCATCAGTGTATCCTAAATATTCTGATAATTAGACTGTATCTTAGCATAGAACCAGATCTTTCTTCAGCAGAAGCCAACCAGTTTGTGAAACACAATTATAAAATATTATTCCAAACACTATATCCCAAGGGAGGGAATATTGAGTTGGGTGATTGTATTAGCCATTGGTTTATTTGATTCATCTTGGTGGATGTGGGATGACGTGATTAACTCCCCAACAGGCCACTTTATCTTTGCTTAATCATCTTGGTCTCGCTCTTCAAACCATGTGAAATTTAGGTCAGGGGTGACCACAGATCTACATCTTACTCTTGGTTGAAGTGATCTCAACCTCAAGGCTTTTTTGCTCGCTTACTTGTAAGGTCCATCAGTCTGGAACATTCAAGTGGATATGGTTGTCTTCTAGGAACTTGGGTGTGCTTGATTGATGGCTTGGCAGGCATTGAATAGTGCATGAAATATAAATGACTAGGCTGTTGTAATATGTGCTAAATGTCATGTACAACTATCATTTCACCGTGTATGTGTATCTGTAAAGCAGCTTTGAGATAATACCTTATGTTAAAAGCGCTCTACAAATAAAGCTGAATTGAATTGAATTGAAAATGTAGAGGCAAAAGTTCTTTGGGTACACCAGAGATGAACATGATGTGGTTCCTCCCTATACTGCAGGCTTCATCATGCACTATAGTATTTAATAAACTTTTAGTAAGATACTAATAATCTTTCAGAAGTGCTTCATAGGTTAAACCATTCATCCAATATTTTTGGGTTTGTTATGGCAAACCACATCTTTAATGGCATATCATAATCCTGTACATTGGTTGGATTTGTGATCAAATTATATGCCTGTTGACAAGACAAGTAGTGCAACCTGGTACTGAATTTGAGTGCAAATGATTTCTTCAGTTTATTTCTGCATTCTTGCTGGTAGGTTCACCTACCAATTTGGAACACACAAGTCACATGGGTAAAGGATGTTGACTCAAAAAGTCACAGTCATGCCTGTTTAAACATACCAACATCCAATCCCAGATGTTTTTAGAACCTCTATCCTTGTAGGGTCTGATTTATACTGATTGACTTTACTTCTTCCACTATAAATAGTACACATTATGAATGTTAAGAGACAAGGCCATTGTCATACTCAGAGTTTTTATGTTCTCAGAGTTAGAAATGTAGAGCAATTCTATACATTTGTTCTTTTAAATTATATAGTCCAAGGGCTGCACAATATATATGTTAGGAATAAATATCACATGTGTGGATCTGAAATTGTCACATACCATCTAGTGAAGTGGGGATTTGTGGATAGGTTTTATTTAAAACTTCAGGCACAAGAAACTTAAAAGTGTAATTTTACATCTGATTATTTAATGTCTGTATCTCAATCATTTACATGTTTATTCTGTTGTATTTATCAGTGTTTATAATTTTTATATTCTATTTCATGTAGATTAAGTTCCTTACAATAGCACCACAATCATTCCACAATAAGAAATTATTTTTAAATAGATCAATCCAAGTAATCTCAATTCAAGTTTTTCCATACTGTAATATATATCACAGGAAAAACATTTTGCGTCTTGTGCCATGGTGTAGTGTGCTTAGCGGCTGAAGCACATAGACAAGTCATTGTGGTCTGGAAACACAGGTCTTTGCAAAAAATGTGAAAATATATTATATCGTAAATAAGTGAGTATCTTTTATACCTGTTTATTCCCTAACTTGGGGCCACAGGAGTCTGCTGGAGCCTATCCCAGCTCACATAGGCAGGGGTACCCCCTGGACAGGTTGCCAACATATTGCGCAGCCCTAGTCAAATTTTTCAAAAGTGTGATTCTTGTGGAAACACAAAACTAATATTTTTTTTTTTTTTAATTAAACATTTTGACAATGTGTAAAAGTATAGTCATTTATTCAAAACATGCAATTCCTTTATACACCTCTGTTTATTTTGGGCCTCACCTCAGTTTGCACTGCCTCATTAAACTACATTCATAGGTCATCTTTTTGTATGTGACTTTTACCAAAATCTTAGTTATCTACTTCCTCTTGTCCTGCAGTCTATCCTTCTGCTGGGAGCAGTGGCTTTAGCCTGCTTGGCCCTGGATCTCCTCTTTCTTCTCTTCTACTCATTCTGGCTGTGTTGCCGTCGTAAGAAGAGCAGCGAGCAGCCTAATGCCGATTGCTGTTGCACGGCCTGGTGCGTCATCATTGCCACCCTGGTGTGCAGGTGAGTTACTCTCAGTATTGCTTTCTTTTTACCTACACAGGGTAAATTAATTACAGGTGAAAGTTTTCAAAACCTAGGGGCATAGAAATCTGTGTCAAGACTGCTTTCATTACAAAGATTTTTCTCACATGTTTGTCCATTTGCGGTGGCGTAGTGGTTAGCATGGTCACCTCACAATAAGAAGGTCCTGGGTTAAATTCCAGGCACAGGGTCTTTCTGTGCGGAATTTGCATTTTCTACCTGCGCTTGCGTGGGTTTCATCCAGTACTCTGTTTTCCTTACCGGTACTTACAGTCCTCAAACATGTGCATTAGGTTGATTGATGTCTCTAAATTGCCTATAGGAGTGAGTGTGTGTGTGGTTGTATCTGTGATATGCCTTTTGCCCTATGTGCGCTGGGATTGGCTCCAGCAGACCCCTGTGACCCTAAAAAAAGATCGAGAATAAGCGGGTATAGAAGATGAATGAATGAATGTTTGTCAAAATTCTATTTAATTAATAGTAAATGGTAATCTTGTAATTGTGTTGTGGGTTCCCATTAATCTTTCACCTGTAGAGTATGTATTGAATCAATTAAAAAATACCATGTGACTAAATAATTTTCAGTGGTGCAAATAAAAAATTGTAGTTTCGTTGCGATAGATATGCATTTTATGCCGCAGTTGTTTGATCTGGTTTAAAAAGGAATAAATTATTTAAAAATGGAGATACGTAATAAGTTAAAGTGAGTTTTAAAGGGAATTAATACTGTAAATGAATAGCTAGGAAGAATTAGTGCAGTGTGATGTGGCGATTGATAGAAAGATTGAGGAGGAGGTGTTGGACTGATAGCAAAAGGAGAGCGAAAATGTTTAAATGTTTCAGCTGCAATTCCTGGCTTCACAGCGCCTTGGCTGCAAGTAACATCTGTAAATTAATGGGCCATATCAGAGGCAGCTCGCTTTTATTGCTGTTAAAGACTGCGGTAACTTTTATTTTAGTCTTTTGCTCTTTGCTCTCCTGGCATTATTTCCTTCCCTATAATGGCCAACAGGAACAAAAGAGATGCCCAAAGGGTTTATTTTAAAGCTCTTGTTGGTCTTTATAATAATTTTTGTTTTTGATTATTATGATGCTGTACACATGCTGTACGAGCGATAATGGCTTATTAATCCTACTTAATGCTTTGCATATGATTTATTTAATCGACTTTGGCAGTATGCAGATGACACAGTCAGTTTCATACCTCAGCAGTGGATGAGCACTGCTTTGCTTGCTGATTATTAATTTCTTTCCTACTGATAACAAAACCTGTTCGGTTTATTGGGGCATAAAAGATGGTGCCAGTGCATTTCAGCGTTTCATTTCTTCACAGTAGGTGCCAGCAGCCTCCTTTAGTCTGTGCTTGCTTGGAAATGGAAAATATTTTTAGCTCTGATCCTAAGGTTGGGGACATCGTGCATGAAATAGAGAAGCGCAGCCCATAGACATGAGTGCAAAAATTGGCATGGTAGCAAATCATTCATTCATTCATTTATCTTCTATACCCGCTTATTCCCGAACTCGGGATCACTGGGGTCAGCTGAAGCCTATCCCAGCGCAAATAGGGCGAAAGGAGGGGGAAAGGTCCCTGGACCCTAAACAGGTCGCCAGTTCATTGCAGGGCCACACACACAACCATATGCACTCACACTC
The DNA here is from genome assembly GCA_026260075.1 of Sisor rabdophorus. NCBI lineage: Eukaryota > Metazoa > Chordata > Actinopteri > Siluriformes > Sisoridae > Sisor > Sisor rabdophorus. The sequence continues at coordinate 6,493,696 of JAOTQW010000022.1, forward strand.
ACTCCTATGGGCAATTTAGAGTCCCCAATCAACCTAATGCACA
>JAOTQW010000022.1:6567255-6577445 GCA_026260075.1 Sisor rabdophorus
CCTCTCGCCCAATGTGCGCTGGGATAGGCTCCAGCAGACCCCCGTGACCCCGGAGCCGGAAATAAGTGGGTATAGAAGATAAATGAATGAATATATAAAGGAAATGAACTTGGGGTGGCAGTAGAGCTGTATATGTCAATATGCTAGGGTTTTCTACATTATACATTAAGGTTTTCTACATTCGTTATAATTTTTTTTAAAAAATAGGTTGGAATTGTCACTACACTGACATAGTGGTTAGCACAGTCTCCTCACAACAAGAAGATCCTGGGTTCGAATCCCAGGCACCAGATCTTTCTGTGCAGAGTTACCGGGTACTCCGGTTTCTTTCCACAGTCCAAAAACATGTGCATTAGGATGATTGGTGATTCTAAATTGCCACAATTAAAGGTATGTGGTTGTGTGTGTATGGCCCTGTTATGGACTGGTGTCCTGTACCCCTGCCTTTCACCCTATGTGTGCTGGGATAGGCTCCAGCAGACCCCCATGACCCCGGGTTCGGGAATAAACGGGTATAGAGGATAAATAAATGAATTGTCTGTAAACTATCTACTTCAGTATAACAATGTCCCTGTACACAAATCCCCTGATCTCCAAGAAGACTTGTTGTTTTGGTGTACAAGAACTTACATATCCTATAGGAAGTCCTTATTACAACTCCTTACATGTCCTATAGGAAGTCCTTATTACAACCCCTTTAAACTGTACAACGACTCTGGCATGCAGTGCTCCTCACCACTGTGTCAGATCTCATTTATACTTTTGGAACTAAATAAACACATAAGACACATGAGACAATTTAGTGGAAAACATTTCAAAAGAGTAAAGTCAACACATATAACAGTCATGTGTGTTAGTTGAGAAAGAGGAGGATGTTGGGGGGCAGTTAAGAATTATTCTATATCTTTGTTAAATCCTTGACTTCACAAACAAAAATTTACATTTTGGTAGAAAATGGAATTTCTTCTTAATAAATTAACAAATCAATGGAGATTAGTACAATGAGTAAACACAATACAAACTGAAATGACTCATAAAGCATCTGCTGAGTGAATTGCACAGGCGCATTAGAAGCTTGTTGCACACACCACAGGGACATAAAGAGAAAATAGAGGGAGAGAGGGGGAGAGAGAGATGCGGAGACTGTCAGATGCATCACTTTCAGGAGTGTGTGCGCTCTAAAGGAAAGGCGTGCATAATTGAACCATACGGAGGTCGCATATAGACTATCATTCTATCCCAGGAGATTAATACACGGATGAAAATAACACAAAAGATACCCAGCTTAATGAAAATATTCCCTGCAGTTATTACGGTAGGTTCTCACTTCTAACTTCTTACAACCACATTTTTAATTAAAAGTAATTGTATGTCATCTTATTATTAATGACATACAATTAAGCTATGCAAATATTTTTTGCCTTTTTTTTTAAATCTCATTTGTAATTTTTCAAGATAGCTAGAGGCAAAAACTGCTAAAACCGCTACTGTTAAATGGTATTGATGCTTTAGAAGCATGCATGCAACGTAAACGGTCCTCCACAGGCAGTGTACCTGTCACTACTGCATGCAACTGCACACATTTCCAACTGGTGTACCATCTGACGTTTTAATTTATTGTAGGGTAGCTGGATAAATTGTGGAAAGGTTTCATCCAGTACACTTCTGTGACTGCCGGAAGCTAAAATAATGGAAAGCAACAACAGCATGTACTGAAGAATGTTGGTCATTTAAAATCCGAAGCTGCAGTGTAACCATTTCAGCCAACACAAGCTTAAGATGCATGGAGAACTCCATTCGCTTGATTAAAAGTTAAAGATGAATTGCTCTGAATTAAATTCCTATGGTCCAATGTTGTCAATTAATGGCTCATTTGTCAGAGCAAAGAGCAGTGATTTGAGTAGGGAACTGGAGAGAACATTATTACTGACAATCCAGGAGCCAACCACTATCTCCCTGACGGTAATGTACTCACTGTCATTTATGGTTGGCTTCATTGGAAACCTCATGGCGATTAGGATGCTTAACAGTCAGAGAAACAGAAAGATGCGGAGTGTCAGCACTACCAAGAGTTTACTGATCAACCTGGCTGTTTGTGATCTGATGGTCGTCTGCATCTGCATGCCCATCACCCTAGGTCATACCATCTACACAGCTTGGGTGTACGGGGATCTGCTCTGCAGGGCAGTGCCCTTTATCCAGGCTGTCTCTGTATCCGCCAGCGTACTCAGCTTAACGGTCATCAGCGTGAACAGATACTACAGTGTCCACAGCCCACTGAACGCCCGCTCATACTTTACCCAAAGAAGGATCCACGTTACCATATGCGTTGTGTGGATTCTGAGCTCAAGTATTTGTTCCCCTCTTCTTTTCATGATCAAGTTGGATAAGATTTGTTTGATTAACATTACCGTTCCGGTCTGTAGAGAGCTGTGGCCGCAGATGAGGCTTAAGCAGGTTTATAACGTGCTTCTCTTCATCATGCTCTACTGCATACCTGTGGCTTTTAACCTGACTATCAGTTTCCTTACAGGACGCAAGCTCTGGAGGGCATCACAGCATTTCAGTGACTTTGACCCTCACTCGCAGGTGGTGTATGCTTCATGTTTGAAGACAAGGAAGAACATTGCAAAAGTGGTAATTACCCTGGTCCTACTCTTCGCAATTTCTTGGCTGCCACTGTATGTTACTGACATTTTTATTGACCATGAGATGCATCCCCCACACTGGATCCTACAGACCAGGCCATTCGCTCAGTGGCTGGGTCTCACCAACTCTAGCCTCAATCCCATTTGTTACTGTTTTCTAGGCGATCTGTACCGCTCTGCCAAGGTAATTAAGTCCAAGTACAATCAGCGAGTGCTGTCTCTTAGCTCCAACAAGGTACCAAGACTGCTTCTTTGTAAACGGCAGACCTCCAGCCAGAGGCAGGAGACTGGGGCTCAGCTGTCAGAAGAGATTCTCTCCGATTGGTGCTCTCATACCAGTGTAGGAGACTTCAACCAGATGCTGTCTCTTCCAAGTTTGTCTAAGAGAATAGAGTTTCGGAGCACATCTAAAAATCTCAATAACCTGTCCACGGAAAACATTTTGTCACCTGTGGCTGAGAATTGTGCTTTGGCATCAAATTACACCAATAGAAGTGAAAGTGAGGGCAGAATTTGATGTGAGCATGATTACTTGGTGATGTATTGTTTAGCATGGTTCCCAGGTTTGATTTCTGAGCAAGGGGTATTTCTAAGCATGTTCTTCCTTTGCTTGCGTGGGTTTAACCCGGATTTGCGCCACCAGACCCCATGAATAAATGAATAAATTTTTACTTAGGAGCATTACCAGTTCAGTTGGTAAAAAATAGGAAACTTTTATTGTGCATTCGACATAAATTATGATTTTGAAGACATTTTCTTACACTGATCCAGACACATTTCGACAAAATTGACTAATGCTTCTAGTCAGAAAAAACAAGCTACGATTAAAGTATTTAATTTAAAGTTGTCTAAATGGTTAGAATTGTTGCCTTACAGCAAGAGGCTTCCAGTTTTGTATTCTGTGCGAAGTTTCATGTTCTCCCAGCATTTGTGTGGGTTTACACCAGTTTCCTCCCACAGTCAAAAGCATGTATGTTAGATTTATTGGTGATTCTGAATTGTCCATACGACTGTGTGTGTGTTTATTAGACTGGTGACCTGTCCCAGGTGACCGCTGCTTTTTGATAAATGACAGCTCAGATCTACAATCTAAAATCTACAACAGGGTTTTAGTCTTTTCTGAAGCCCATGTAACATTTGTAAATGTCATGTCAGTTTCTGTTAACACATTTTTATAATTTTTTCAGCTGAAGTTATTACAACTGATTATTACCAGCAGGATTAAAATATATCTAAACTACTTTGCACTGTTTGAATCTTGTTTGCCTCCTTAGAACAGTAAATAGCAAATTGCAAATCAAGTCAGTCCAGTATAACACACTTATTCCAGTTCAATCTTCCAGCTGTAACAGCAAGCAGCTGACGCAAGAGAAAACTAAATTAGTATCCAATTATTGATTTTCAAAAAGTCAATAAAAAGTCAGAGGAAAAACAAAATATTATATTAGTAGTGTGTTTGTAAGCCTTTTTTATGACAACAGACAATCTATAGTATCGAACACTGCAGCACCAGCAAAACATGCTTCTGTAAGCACTATGATGACATAATGTGTTTCAACTCTTTAAAGCTTCATTAAAACATTTAGCTCAGACATTTTGTATGGAAAAAACAGAGGAAATGATTTTTCTCTTTTAGTAACATTTTACTTTCATCAGATGAAGATTTCTTCCCCTAGTGTTGGAATTAAAGCTTAAATTCATGCTAATAATTTCACAAAATCTCGCTCTTTATTTGCATCTCAGCATGTCTGAAGAATAGGATTTGATGTGTTTACAATTAATGCTAATTGCATTTGTTATGTGCATGTGTCGTTATCGGTGAAAATGAGCTTAAATGTAGCTGATATAAAATTCAGCATATTTAGGAACATATTTTTTATGTGGAAAAAAAAAAATAGTAACTATATATCCAAACCATGTCCCCATCTGGGCAAGAAGTGCATAAGCTATTGGTGTGATGATAGACGAGAGAGAAACTGTTGACCCACCAATTATTCTACTTTTCCATGTACTGCTAAATGATATTTAAATCCTCTTAATCCTGCACTTATCTTATTCCATGCAAGCAAAGCTCGAATGAAAGATTTATCCAAGGAATTTTCAAGGTTTTAAAATCTTAAATTACTAAAAGAAAAAAAAAATTCATTTTTTTTAATCTGAAGGATTTATTAATGCAAAAACCTAAAACCTATAAACATACATTTATTTGCTTTAAAATTGATTAAAGCAATTGATTCAGGGTGTTGAACAGGGGATTGGTTTGGTTAAAGATAAGCGCATCTAAGATGGTTATGAGTGGTTCACCGGGACACAGCTTTCAATAATATATATAAAGAAATTCTATTTCTCTCTTTTAATCATTAAATTAAGTGATATAAATTTATTTACATTTATTTATATATTCTGACGAAGGACCAAAAATCGTCAAAATGTTTAGTCTGACAATTAGGTTATATTTATTTGTGACTGTAAATATTTTTTCTATTTGGACAGACAGGATACGTGATCAGCCAGGGTTGCCAGATTTGCCAGTTTTCTCCCATTTATGAGGTTTTGAATTTGATTGTGTGGATAAAATTGATCTTGGGCAGATGTACAAAAAAAGGGCAAAAGGCAGGGGTACACCCTGGACAGGTCGCCAGTCACAGGGTCACACAAAGACAAACAACTACTCACACGCTCACTCACTCCTTTGGGCAATTTAGAATCACCAATTAACCTAATGTACATGTTTTTGGACTTTGGAAGGAAACCAGAATACCTGTGAGAAACCCACGCAAGCGCTGTGAGAATGCAAACTCAGCAGAGAAAGACCCCTTGCTCGGGAATCAAACCTGGGACCTTCTTGCTGTGAGGCGACCATGCTAACCACTATGCCACTGCGCCACCCAAATCAAAAGTAAATATTATAAATATATTTATTAAATAAAAGACATTCATTCATTCATTCATTTATGTTTTATACCCGCTTATTCCCGAACCCGGGGTCACGGGAGTCTGCTGGATCCTATCCCTGCGCACATAATGTGAAAGGCAGGGTTTACACCCCAAACAGGTCACTAGTCCATCACGGGGCTACACACGCACACAAGCACATGTACTCACTTTTACTTCAGAGCAATTTACTGTGGGAGACTGTGGGAGAAAACCGTGGTACCCCGAGGAAACTGTAAGCGCGGGGAGAACATGCAAACTCAACACAGAAAGACCCCTTGCTCAGAAATCAAACCCGGGACCTTCTTGCTATGAGGTGACCATGCTAACCACTACACCACCATGCCACCCAAATCAAAAGTAAATATTATAAATATATTTATTCAATAAAAAACATGAAATACTTACATTTACATCTGTAATATATTACTTGCTGTACTGAACAATTATATACAACATATATGAGCAGTTTAGTTAATGCATGAACATTTCCATCACCTTTAGGTATTGTGATTGTTAAATGTTTCAAGGCTGTGATTTAATAAAAGATAGTTAATGTTTTATAGTAATAATGTTGCTCTATTATGGTTCTAAAGGTTCACATTTTCACAACATTTATTCATTTATTCATCTTCTATACCCACTTATTCCCGAGCTCAGGTCATGGGAGTCTGCTGAAGCCTATCCCAGCGCACATAGGGAAAGGCAAGGGTACACCCTGGACATGCCTCCAATCCACCTCAGAGTTTCACTGTCATCAATTATATCAATAGAGTTTATAGTCTTATTTCATGTTGTGATTTAATATTAATCCATAAATCGTAAGGATTAGTTAATTAATCAGTTTTCAGTTTTAGACAATTAGAGATTTTTCAGTATTTACTCAGTTAAAGTCTTTGGTTTGTGGATTTCAAAATGGATTGAGGTGGGTTTGGTCAACACACACTGATAACATCAGAGGGTTATGATTAGTGGATTGAAATTTTTAATAGGATCACATCCTACATGGCAAAATCATGTCTACCCTTCTAAAAGTTTATATAATATCATAATATTCAGTATAAAAGCTAAGTATTAGGTCTAAATTATTACAGTAAATGAATTGTATGTTGGGCGGTGCGGTGGCGTAGTGGTTAGCACGGTCCCCTCACAACAAGCAGGTCCTGGGTTCGAATCCCAGGCACGGGATTTTTCTGTGCAAAGTTTTCATGTTCCCCCCACACATGAGTGGGTTTCTTCCTGGTACTCTGGTTTTCTCCCACAGTCCAAAAACATGTTGATTGGCGACTCCAAATTGCTCATATGAGTGAGCCAGTTTGAGTACGTGTGGTTGCCTGGGGGTACCCCTGCCTTTTGCTCTATGTACAATGTGATAGGCTCCAGCAGACCCGGTGACCCCCGATTCAGGAATAAGTTTGGATTTATCGCTGCAATATAGATCTCACTCTAGATGTACATGAAGATCATTACACCCTTTGAGTGTTCTTTTTAGATGTGTTTTTATGAGATCATTTTGGTGCCAGATGATGCTGGCAGATGTTAAAAAAATAAATGACTTGATGTTATTTTGTCCCTTAAGGATATTAGACCATCTGATTCGCTGGCAACTCTAAATACTTGAAGGGCCACAAAACACACTAAAGAGTCTAAATTGTTTGGATACCCGACCAAACATACATACAGCTTTTCAGATTTCTGGAAGTTTCTGGGCTTTCAGTGAGGGCCTTCAGTAAGCAACTGTAAAGCAAATACACATATCTTACAAATCTGTGTTAGAGCTAATGCAGCTAACGCTGCTGTATACATTAATTTTATCCCAGCTCTCTAAGGAGGAAATGCAGAAAGGGTACACCTTGCTCAGGTTGGTAGTCTATCACAGGGCCACACACATTCATTCTCACTCCTACTCTGCACAAAAAGACCCACTTGCTTGGGAAACGAACCCGGTTCCTTCTTGCTGTAAGTCGACAGTGATAATTATTACGCCACCGCCTTGACTTACATTTATCTCTAGAAAATTTTAGGGTTAGGGGCCTTTTTTAGGGGCCCAGTGGTTACAACTTCGTAGTGCTGGGAATCATTAGTCCAACACTTTAATCACTGCACCACCACTTCCACAGAATCATTTCATGTCTCTTCAATAGTATTAAAAATTAAACACACAAAGCACCTTTGCTAGTCTTTGTTAGTGAGTTTACTTTGCGTGTGAATTTAGCTTTTTCTAGTATTTTGTTTGGTAAGCAAAAATGTGTTTTCATTAGATCAGCAACAAAATTTTGTTGAGTTGCACCACTAACTCTGATTGTTATTTACTTTGCACTGATAAGCACTGGTAGTAGCCCTACACATGATGTTAGACCCAAAGGGGAGCTGTAACTTAACGTCCAAATTTGATTGGGAAGAGGTAGCTTAGTTTTTCCCGTACCCATAAGTCACCACTGCTGGGCCCCTGTGCAAAGCCCTGTTATATAATGAAGATAAATGGTAGTCGATCTGATTAAGAGCATAACTACATAAAAGAAAGACATGAACAATAAAGTGGTAATTGTAAGATTTGTGCTTTCTATATTTAATGTTTAATGTTTGTGTTTAATACGTGTTTAAACGTGTATGTTTTTCTATTTTTTAAATTATTTGTTCTGTCCCTTGAGTACTTCCTGTTGTCAATGTCATGTGATATTTGTGCTCCATGTGTTCCTGTCTTTGCTTGACCTTGAGTCGTTTTATTTTGTTCAGTTTTTATTTGTCAGGTTTATATATTTATTTTACTTGTCTTGTTTATATATTTCCACTTGTAACCTAGTATCTTGGTGAATTGTTGTTTTGTATTGCTGTGGTAAATTTCTTCTTTTGTTAAGTTTAGTTTGGTTGATTCAAGTTTGGCTACACCTCACAGATAATACACTCACGGATTCGGCTTTCGATTTTTTGTTGACCTTTTATATTAATTACAAAAAATTGCAATCGTTTTGACCTGACTTGATAGTTCAATTCGGTGCAGGAAGACCTGACTGTTATTAAGGATTGGTGTGAAATAGTGAAGTCAGGTCAAAATGACTGGATTTTGATGTAATTGTTGCATCTGTTCTATTACCTTAGAAGAGGTTCATCTTAGTTCTTTTTATAGCTTATGGCTGTATTTTTTTTTTAATCTCTGCATCTTGCACAACCTAAATCTTTTTTTAGAATAAAGTGCAAACTAATTTGTGTAAGAGTGTAAGAGTATTCACATGAATATATTATACACAAAGATAACATACATATTTAAACAAAAAAAATTAACTTTCATAAGCAAATTGTATAAACACTTTATTTTAACGGTGGATGTCTTTTTGAGCTTGTGTTACCTTTACTTCTGCCTGGGTGATCAATGTTAGATGATACAATACACTATGTTTGGTTGTCTCATTTTGGTTGTAGCCATTGTAGTCATTACAGGTAAAAGCAAGAAGATAAACCAAGATCAAACTTTTAGAGCTACTGTTTAACATGACACACTAGGGCAACAAGATATACCAATATTTCATGGATCATTGAAAAAAGGCCAAGTTCTTTACAATATAGCAAGTCTATATTATAATATCAGATTAATTTCAAATCTAGATTTTAACTTCAGGAAGCATTTATTTCTTAATGCTGTTTTAATTTTACTTGTTGTTCCAATACTTTTAAAGGGATCTGTATGTTTCCAGTTTAAGCATAATATCATTGATCCAGACTAGGATCAAGTGTAGAAAAATACAATAAATTATTTTTTAAAATAATTGAATAATACACTCCGCAATTCCTGAAGAATTTTTGTGAAGAATTAAAAAAAAACATAATCAGAGAATCATAATTATTATTTTTGTCTTGTGACTTACTATCATTACCATCTGCACTAGAGGTTAACCTTAATCTCCTTCAAACAAATGCTCATTAGTTTTGTTCATTCAACCTTATTTATCCTTCATCTCAATTATTCATATCAGTATAATAACATATTCTATTATAATTTTAAGTGTATTCAACAATTCTGTCAAGGTAATGGTTATGACTAGGTATTAACAGGCTTATTAACAATCTTCTGTGATTCAATGAAACAGATAAAGGTTCATCTGAAAGTTCAATGTAAGTAAAATGCTTCACTTTCATTTACCGGCCCACACCACCCACTTCATCAATCTTCCCTTGTTTATGGTTTGGAGAGGAAGGATGCGCTGAATTGATATTTGTAATAAAATAGGATAAGTTCCAGTAACAGATGGTCCTTTAATTATAATAACAAATTACAAGAAGAAACACAACATATTAATAACATTTAGTAACAGTTAACAAGCAAACAAATAAACGAATTTATTAACAAATTGTTAAGCCTTCGTTAACATTTTTTGATAAAATAAAATATGATTAAAAAAAAAAATTATTTAAAAAAAATAAAGTTACAACAATCAGAATACATCTATTGGTTTATTTTTCTACTCATCATTTTGAAATATTATTTTGTTTATTAAATGAAAAGTGTAGTATCAATAGAAAACATTTAACAAATTGATATTAATTATATATTATTAATTTTCATTTCATCTTCTTTACCCGCTTATTCCCGAATCCGGGGTCATGGGGGTC
>JAOTQW010000022.1:6614551-6625838 GCA_026260075.1 Sisor rabdophorus
GTTGTTCATCTATGTGTGGCCCTGCGATAGACTGGTGACCTGTCCAGGGTGTACCTCTGCTTTTCCCCCATCCCCTGCACGGGGAAACTCCAGCAGACCCCTGTGAGGTTAAAGGATGTTAATGTAGGACCACATTCTACTTGACAAAATCACATCCATCTGGGTTCTACTTCACTACTTGATCAACAAAATAGCTGTCCTAATGAATAGCTGTTTCATTTAAAAAACAACAATGCTCCCACCACCACACTACTGAGAAATGTAGTTAAACTAATTGGACCATAGCTTTAATTGGGCCATTTATTCCAGAATTTCATTATTAACAGAAAACACAGAATAAGCTTCCATGCTCTGGTATTAATAAACATACACAGCTGTTTAGCCCAGATCTTTTGGTTTATGGCCTTTATTTTGCTCCATCGACCTAGTTTTATTCTGTAGTAAATAAACAGATTTATCTAACAATGTTCTGACGCATGCATGCCACTTTGACTATGCAGAACAACAACAAAGTCACGTAATCAACAATACAGTGGTGTTCATGTCCAGAGTTTCCATCTACAGTTGATCACTTTTTATAACAACATTTTTGTTACAAAGGTGTTTTATTCACTGACTACCACTAGTAATAAAAATTAGAATGATTTTACTGATTGGATCTTAGGATCTTGTTTAGCAAAATAAACACATTTTCGAATCAGGTCTTCAATTCGTTTCAACAAAATATCAATAAAATGTTACATGTTACCTCTCTAACATGTCTACTATTTATACAAACCTTGATTACACTACAAGCTATACAAAACTAAGTTTACCTCATCACTTAACTGACAAGTCTTGGGGGTAGAAGTCGTTTATTTATCACAACTCTATAAGCTTAACCAATGCAGTCCAAGCCGGAAAAAGGATTGACAAGTTCATGTCTTGAGTCGTCAGGTTTGAGTTTTTTAAACTAAAGACTCAAGAGATTAGCTTAATTCTCTTTCTGGCTTAGACTGCATAACCAATAGCATTGTGTGCAATGCGCAAATGCAACATGTTCTTGCGTAGGTTTACTCCGGTTTCCTCCCACAAACATGTACATTAGGTGTATTGGTGACTCTAAATTCCTCATAAGAGTGTGTGTGGTTGTTTGTCTATGTGTGCTCTCATGTCATGTGACAAAACAACTAACAACTCCGACCCAAAGACTCAAGAGATGAACTAATAAGTACTCTTTCTGCCTAGGACTGCAGAACCCATAGTATGTTGCATATGCGCAACTTAACAAATCACTCCCTAAGACGACTCGTGCACCCAAATCACATTAAAGGTTTGTTTAACATAAAAGAATTGTTTAAGAACAACCTATTTCTAACTATTTCACAAGAGATGTCAAACAGCTCTGCTTATTTTTACCTTTTTAATAACCTGTTGGGTGATTATTGCCGGCTATAAACTCTGAGATCTGTGTTCATGCAAGTTTATTGACAGGACTGTTATAGAAAGTCCCTTCAATGTTTCTGTCAATCATCCACTCCAGGATGAATTACTTTGCAATCATAGAAAATAAAAGTTTCAGTGGGTTTTTAGCATGGATTTTTACAGGAAGTACAAAAAATATTGTATGTTGAAATTTTCTCAGGTAACTGGTTTAAAAATAAGATCTGTCTGCTAGCTTGTTGCCAATATCTCTTACTGTATTATGCTCAGTATATACAAGCCCATGTTTGAACATCCTTCATGCCCAGATCAAGAGAAAAAAAGGGAGTGTGTTTGGGAGTGAACTGTTGTATATAGGCACCAATTTTCAAACAGCCTTCTTGATTAGACCTGGTATTTGTGTATATGTTACATAGATGCCCTCAGGCAGTCTCAGATGCCTTCAGATGAAGGTTACTTACCAGCTGGAATTCACTCCTGCGCCCGTAGGCCTCCTGGATGCCTGAGTCACTCCATAGAGCCTGGAGGGCAGGCACATACAGCTGGAAAGTGCAGGGCTCCACTGGAATTCCTGCTTTGTTCTCAAAAGACATAACGAACATGCCATGCTTCTCATTTTCTAAGTTCTGCCAGGGCAGTTTGAGCTTGTCCCGTGCGTCCACTAACACCCTCATTCCCTGAAAGAGACCAAAAGGTGAAAAATGGGAGAGAGGGAAAAACAAAACAAATGAGTAAGTCATTGATGAGTCATGCCATTACAATAAAAACTGCTTTGTCCCTGAGGATAAGAACAAAAGTAAACTTTGGAGCACAGTTTAGCTCAATTTTCAGAAACTACAGTGAAATCATTTATCTGTATGTAGAATGCCAATTAAGGCACTAAGGGAAAAATGCAATTCTAAAACAAGTGTTTACTCTGTCATACAACACGTTATCTAGCACGGTGGGTCGTTGCTCAATTACAGGGCTTCAGCACAACCCTCCATTTTGTCTGCATCCATTAATTTGCTGTTACGGCTATACCTAGCATGTAATCGAGCAGAATTCTAAGTGCCAACAAGTGGGGATTCGTGACACCAATAATTCATTTGTAGAAAAATGTTTACTTCACTAAAATAGCATGTGCAACTTAAACATTCATTTATTCATTCATTTATCTTTGATATCTGCTTATTCGAGATTTGTAATCCGAGGTATGCTGGAACCAATCCCAGCGCACATAAGGCAAAATGCAGAGGTACACCCTGGACAGGTCACCAGTCCAACGCAGGGCCATACATAGACGAACAACCACACACACTCACTCATTCCTATAGGCAATTTAGAGTTGGACTGTAGGAGGAAACAGGAGAACCCGGAGTAAACTCTGCACAGAATGACCGTCTTGCCTGGAAATTGAGCCCTTCTGGCTTGGAGGGAACCGTGCTAACCAATATGCCAACCTTTGACAAACATGCTTGTGATTATTTACTAATAAAGATTGTAGGATCCAACAGACCCCCTTGACCTGAAATTAGCAAAAAATCAGGTATAGAACATATAAGGGAGTCTGCCAAATGATGTAAATAAAATGATGTCCAATTGTGTTGCTAACCCTGCGATTAGGACGAGATTTGGTTTGTACCATTAATTTATTTATCTTCTAACCCACTTATTTCCTAACTCATTGAGCAAAAGGCAGGAGTTCATCTTGGACAAGTCGCCGATCCATCACAGTGTCACACATAAACGAACAACCACACACACTCACACGTACTACTATAGGCGATTTAAAATTACCGGTCAACCTAACGCACAAGTTTGTCTATGTTTGACTATGGGAGGACACTGAAAAAACTGGCGTAAACACACAACAGCAGATGGAGAACATGTAAACTCCATGCTAACCACTACTCCACCATGCCGCCCACTCGCACCATTATTGTTCCTTAATATACCTTGATATAAATGTTTCAGCTACTTTGGATTTTATATTTAATAATCAGTTCTGAAATGTAAGAATTAAAACTCTCTCAGATCTTTAGGCACCCATGTACTTAACATTTGTAGCCACTTTAATGCATAAAGAAGAAGTAAGATTTTTAAGTTCAGTTTAACAGTTGACCCAGTATTTACAGTTACAGCACTCGTGTATCCAAACGAGTCTTCCTGTCTGTACAGTAAAGGATGAATGTTGGACCAAAATCAGAGGAGGGTTTCAGTCTCAAGCACAACACAAAGAGCAAAGTTTTTCTCCTGAAATCCCTGCTCTGGAATCTGGATCCCTTAAAGACCTTTTCTTAATTACTACTCTTCCTTACTTACTTCCTTTTAGCTACACTGACACCTTTCTTCTACACTGCCCCAAGAATAACATCTCAAAGTCCCAAAAGAAAGACTGTATTTCTTTCTTTATGGTTTTGCATCAACAGCAGACGTTAGCTTGGATCTACCCGGTGTAGTCACATGGGACACTGATTAGAGTGCTATGCCAGCTTGTGTCTGGGAAGAGAACACATGCTTATGAATTTTACCAAGATATCTGCTTCATCGAACATGAGAAAATGAGACAGGATGTGCCTCACGCCGCTCCTGGAGACACCGCAGCTTCATGTGGTGGGGGGCCATATTTACATTCACATAACGCTATAAGGAATGTGTGTAACAACCCAAAGCAGACACACTGTAAAACTCATAAACCAGAAGCTGCCACAGGAAATGAATGCGGTACAAACCCCCTAGTGTCCTGTCGATAAATTAAGGAGTTCTGTGCTCAAGGTTCGACTGCTGACAATGTTTACATGGTCCTAAAGGAAAACTAGTACACGGTCCTGCCAGTCTAAACATCTTCCTCCAGGCGACACGCTTGCTCTCTAGTTGCCCCCCTCCCCTTTGCACATGCCAATCCCACTTATTCATGACCTTTCACCCACTTCCGCAAGGCGCTATCTGGGAAAGGACGCATCCCCTGTCCTCCTGGACTGCCTCTGCTGACATGACCACAGTGTGAGGAAAGAAGGAGAAATGGAAAAACAGAGAAACACATACAGAGAGAAAAAGAGAGCAAGAGAAAGAGAGAGAGAGAAGACTGCTTTATCACAGTGTAAAGGTCAGTTACAAGGCTTCCAATCACTCTCTGAGTCATGGCGCTGTCCCAAAAATAGCACCAAAAACCACCAAAGCCTCATCTAACTACAAGTAGAGATCCAAGAGTTTCTAAAAACCTTTAGCGAAACAAATCTCCATAGCTTGTTTATCATGGCATGTGCCAACTTGTTTTAATAAAATACTTTGCCCAGAACACCTTACGATGCCTAGGTAAAAAGCATACGCTGGCAGAAAAATAGCACAGCTTCTCTTAGTTTTCCTGATCTTGAGTAAGTGCAGCTCAAATCCATGACTCCCTATCCACTCTATGAATTTACTGCCCACACGGAGGGCTTCTCTGGCCCCAGAAATCTCAAATTTATCACACAAGAAAATGTGTTTGATATTTGTCACTGCCAGTGGTCAAACACTGAGCCACTTCCTGTATCCTCCCCCATCAACCTCTGGTGAGCTAAGAAAAAAGCAGTCGCCTCTAGACTAGAAAACATCTGTTCTATGTGTCTGTGTCTTTCCCACAACAAAACACCAATGAAGACTTATAGCCAAATGAGAGAGCAAGATACAGAGAGCAGAAAGTTTGGGGTTATAGACCACAATATCAGCTTGAATGGAATAAAAATTGTTCCAATATAACAATGTCCCTGTGCAAAAAGCACCTGAGTTTCAAGTCTTAGTTTGGGTGCTTGGTTAGTGGAAAGCCTTTTCAGAAGTTCAGAGGTTATGATAGGACTAACAGTGATAATAATTGTTCAGAAACCACATACCGAAGCCACATGTGATGATCAGGTGACCCAATACTTTTATTTATATTTTTTCCTGAATACAAAGAAATACTACATTCCACCCTGCAGCCCCATTTCTCCAAGAGTTCTGCTGCCTAAAAAACGAGGTCGCCCATTGTCCTCTCAATGCAAAACAAGACATTCCTCAGCACAGCAGAATGCCATAAATGTTTTCTCAGGCTCGTAGTAAACATAGGAAGCATAGCTCTACTTTTTTCTACTTTTCCAAAGCAGTTCACAGAGATCAAGCCTGCCAATTATCCATCAGTCTGACTAGTGTCAAGGGCTGGACAGAGGTTAAATCTAATCAATGCGTAGATAGAAGTCAGTGTCAGGTCGCTCTTTAGAAGGAACCAATAAAAGAACTCTTCCAAAAGACAAAGAAAGGCTACAGATAGGTGGGCGCTGATAATGGGTGTGTTTCCCAGCATGACACGATAGATATTTTAAGCTACTGTCGACCAAAACATTGCCAATGCACACTAAACTGCAGGCCTGGGCAATAGACTGGAATGTTGTTCAGAATAATAGGGGACATTTTTGCTGGTGTAAAAAAAGCCAGCTGTACAATGTCAAAGGAAACAGAAGAATGGTTTGAGAGAAATGGTCTGAGAGAAAGAGCTTGTTCTTGTAATAGTTCTGAATGAATTTCTTTAATTTTTGTAGATAAGGCAGGCAGCAGGAGACATTAAGTGGATTTTCAATTTTGTAATAAGACTTAGTTTTTTTAACAAGCATTTTTCTCATTTTCTGCTTGATTTCTACAAGATCAGCCCTTAAGATCATCATTATGATCAGCCTTCAAGGTGTATTTGATACTAAAGGTGTATTTGATACTAAACCACACATGATACTAATACCATATATACCATATATGATACTTCCTGTTTGTGTGTAAGGAAAGACATTTCCTCTAGAGGTGGAGCCGAAAGCCTTGGCACTCATAGACTTCTGACTCTATCAGCATGGAGCCATCTCAGTTCGCAGTCTAAGCTTGGGTACTGGCAAACAAGGCCACAGAAGCCCCTCCTTTGCCAAGCCCAAAACTCTCCTGTGCATTAATGTGACTCCTCACACCTAAAAAGGCACCTCTCTGTTTCACACCGTTAAATCTGTGGAGACATTAACCTTTCTGACAGCAGACACGTTTAAGTTAGTATAGCTGCCAGATCCACTTTCCTTCTCTCACAAACATAACCACACAGGAGGATTTAAAAAATCAGAAAAATATCTTTACAGCTATTAACTGTTTATGCAGTAAAGCGTTATGCACTACAACATACTAAATTACTGGCAGATTATGTGCAGAAATAGAAAGATGGAATTGCAAACAGGTAAACATTGAAGTCATGTAGTTAGTTCCAGTATATATGTCTGTTACATCACTGACTAAAAAACAGTTATATCTTTAGAATTCTTTGCTTAAAAGGTGTTGTGGGTAAATGCTAATTGTGGCACTAAAAGTTTTAGTCCCAATTTTGCATCCAAAGCAAGCATCCTGAATGCACAAATGAGCACTAGACCAGAGGTGGGCAATCTTGGTTGTCCTACAGAGTTTACCTCCCACTTTCCTCAACACACTTACCTGTAAGGTTCAAGTCTACCTAGCAAGATCTTTATTAGTTGGTTCAGGTGTATTTGCTTAAGGTTCAAGCTAAACTCTGCAGAACACCAGCCCTCCAGGATTGTCTCTTCCTGGACTAGACCACCGGTGATAAAATTTTTACAATACATCATGTGACATTTAGCAATTAAAAAAACCCCTATAACGTATAATTCACTTAGCACTTAATTACACACTGCTGCTTATAGTTAAACAATTTTTTTTCTTTTTTCCGCAGTATGGAAACCTGTTGATGGCCTATCCTGTCTCTACTAACAGGGTGCACAGCAGTATGAACCTACATACACTCAAAAATTGTGTGATTTCAAGCATCTTATTTTAGATTTATTCCTATGTTGCTATTTATGCTCAGTTGAGCTTCATTAAAAAACTTTCCACAAATCATTAAAGCCTGACTGTGAGATATCTCTTCATTCAGCTCACACTGTATTATTGAGTTCACAAACTAATGTCAGGTAGGGAGGCAGTTGCCATTCCAGTTCATCCCAAAGATTTTCAGTGGTGTTTATTCCCTAATTTTGGGGTCACAAGGTCTGCTGAAGCCTATACCAGTGTAAATAGCGTGAAAGGCAGGGATACACCCTGGACAGATCAGAATTTGTGTTGAAATCATAATGTTCGGATTAAACTTTTGGATTTGTTGACCTGTTTAGCATCTAGCTGCTGACTCATGCTAGCTAGCAAACATACAGCAAAAAATATAAATGTAATTTATTACACAATTTTGTCTCTATTATTTGTGTTTTTTAATTGTTTATTTTATTCTACAAAAGCACAATTCTCCTCAACGGAATTCGACTCCATATTTGAGTCTGACTAGCATGAGGGAGAAATCAATAACACAAAAGCATCACAATCCTCCACAACACATGTAAATCAGCTGACTATCATCCTTACATCGAGATGAAATAATTGATTTTTCCTTTTATGCTTTTACATTCTAGACACTCTTTTGTGCCTATTGCTTTGACTGCAACACTCTCTCGCTTTTTTAGTGCATGAAAGATCCTGCTGACATGTGACTTATCTTCGCTGGTGTACGATACGTGGCCTGTCAGATAGAATCCCACACACATGACATGTGACTTCCTATCACAACACTGTCAGTGCAAATCACACCAGCTCAGAGAAATCAGATTACCAAGGATTTTCTGTCAAGCCCGCCGCTGAATAAGCATGACTTAATATACGCTTTTGACACAACGTCCTATATAATACACACATAACTTATGTTTAGTAGAAAATTTAAGGTGGAGAATGTAAAGATTCATGCACTCCATAGAAAAGTGCCTTCCCTCTCTTTTTCATATAAAGGAAAAACCCATCTGCACAGCCAAACCTCCAAATTGGCAGCAGATATACTGACCAAAGAAGATGCAATTACAGCCAGGAAGAAAAAAAACCAGGAGCTAGAACAAACACCACTGGATGAAAGGATGAATTATAACATCCGTTGGTTATGATTCGGGGTCCTGTGTAGGATTGTGAATTGGGACGTGTTACAAATGACAAAGAAAATCGAAACAGAGAGTTTGATAAACATAAAATCTATGTCGGGGCATTTGTTTGCAGAAACATATGTTGCGAAAGAGGCACTGGAAGACATTAATCCAAATGACAAGGGTACAACAGCTGTGCAAAGGAAGAGAACAAGAAGAAAGCCCAATTATTCCAAGAAGCTTTTTGGAATGAAGATTTGGTTCTGCTCATTAAACAAGCTTTCTTCCTTTTTTCACTCATTTTTTCAATATTTCTTTTTAGTTAGAGAGGTGGGACCGGAAAGAACCCATAGTTAACCCACTATACCACAGCCCCAGCCTCTTTTCACTTCTATTAGCAAGGAAAATAACCCTGCTTACAGGGTTACCATCATGCCAGTTTTACTGTCAATAAGCATTCAAAACCAAAATTTAGACATTGAAAAAGGTAACTTTTACCTTGCCCATCATGGCGCAATGAGATGACTCTGTATCCATCACAGAGCCAGTAACAACTACCTGACCCATTACACCATAAATCAGGCAGCAAATGTTTCCCCTTGAACTTAGAAATTAGTTATGGATTTCTGTAAATAGCAGTACGGACCAATCACAATTAGCGCCCTAATAAGATGTAATTGTAGCTTTAGAAAGTAAAAATGGGCTACAGTAATTAGGATGATTATAATTATTAAGCTTTAACACCCTTAACTCAAGTTACTTGACTCAAGAGCTTTCTCCCAAAGTTTTTTTCCAGGACTTTTTTGTAAATGTGAATGCATAAATGTTTTTATTTGACACATTACTTTTTTACAGCAAAGTGAAATTAGTTTTTCCACATATCCCAGCTTAGTGAGTTGGGGTCAGAGTGCAGGGTTGGCTATAATATAGCGCCCCTGGTGCAGTAAGGGTTAAAGGGTCTCGCTCAAGGACTTAACAGTGGCTGACTGGGGTGGTGGGGCTTGCACCCAGGTCTTCCTGGTCTCCAGATCAACAACTTAACCGTTAACGCCTTAACCATGTGAGCCACGACTAAGACTCTTGTAAAATCTGAGTCACCATGTAAAACTCCTGTAACAGAATGTTTTGCGTCCTCAAATCAAAACCGACAGGTCGCCAACAGGCCACTAACCCCGACGATGATAATAACGATCTGAACCAATGTAGTGCCCTGTAATTTAAAGCTTCCAATAAAGTGTTATAGTACGCGGATGCAGACAAAACCACGACCACAAAATTTCGTGTGGATTTTTTTAGACAGTTTCCACAACTCTTTTTTTTATGGTTTTGATAGATAGAGCTGTAGGACAGAGTCATGCCAATTATGCTGTATTGATCTAAACTCCAAGGAGGATTGACAAGCTATTGAGGTAGACGCATACAGAATGCTGCAATTTGTCCTTCTGGGGAAACAGTTGTTTGTACAAGGGGGCAAATGATGCAGCATGACATGAACACAATGTGACATGCAGCATAGGAATGTGAGTAAAGATGTGTTCTATAGCAGATGTGTTCTTTGAACATCATCTATCTATCTATCTATCTATCTATCTATCTATCTATCTATCTATCTATCTATCCAACAATCTGGATTTTTCTTTACCTTACTAAGCAGTTAGGGGTTAACTTGCTGGTGCTGGGAATAGAACCTTGATCTTTCAATGAGCACTTCAACACCTTAACCACAAAGCAACCACTTCTTTTATAATTTCCTACCTAAAAATAATTATGAATATAAGCTAAAAGATTTATTTTTTTTCTGTGATATGAACTAATATCGACAGATATGGTTTAAAGTTTGCGATTATAACAGCACCTTCATTCGGCCAGCATTCATTCCTCATTTTTCATCAAAACATTTGAACCGAATCGACTCCTGAATCGAATCCGATTTGATTGGATCGAATCTCGATTTTTTTTTTTCTAAAAAAAAGTTGTAATTAAAAGTTTTTGGGAAATATACCTTAATAATATTCTCAAAGATGGTGTCTCTAAAATCCAGCAGCGCTTTTTGGTCAAACTCTTGTCCGTGAATGATTCTCATCTGTTTCAGAAATGTGGACTTGCCGCTCTCTCCTGCGCCCAACAACAGGATTTTAACCAAGCGGCGCACAGCGCGTCTCTCACGCGCCAGCATGGCATCGATCTCACGACTCCGTCGCTTGGCCTCGCGCGCCTGGGTCGCATCCCGCTTGCGCGCTCCGTCTTTACCGTTATTCCCGTCGTGGCCGGCTTCAGCGGGGAGCAGACACCGGCTCAGGGTGCGCACCACGCCAGCCATCCTTTCCACTTAGTGAATATCAAACAAAAAGTTCCCGTACAGCGCTCGTGCGTTACGTTACATAGACCGGGTTTGTCATCGATATATCACAGCGGAAAGCATTTAAACGCTCACTTTACTCCTGCGCTCGTATTACATCAAAGGAGAAATTAGTTACAGGAGATTTATCCATCCAAGAAATATAACACATCCCGATAGAGAAAAACAACTTTGTTTTAAACTAATGCAAAACTTCTGCACGTCAAAAAACAACACCTTTTCACCGACTGAGCGCAAACAAAAAGTTTCTCATCATCAGCGGCGATGCCCAAACTCCGCTTTAAAGCCTGTTGTTCAAAAGTTTTAGGAAAAGGTTGAGGTTCACGAGCACCGACTCTTTCTCTCACTTTTTTTCGCTCTCTTACACTTTGTCTCACACACACTTTATCTCACATTCTCTGTCTCTCTCTCTCGGTCCCATTGCTCTGTCCGGTTTTCTACGCATGCGCAGTAAGGGCTTTCAAGAGCCGCACCAGCAGGAGGCAAAAAATTCTGGCCCAAACCAGTACTATCCAATTTAGGATCTATCTATCTATCTATCTATCTATCTATCTATCTATCTATCTATCTATCT
>JAOTQW010000022.1:6625938-6637548 GCA_026260075.1 Sisor rabdophorus
ACTATACTATACTATACTATACTATACTATACTATACTATACTATACTATACTATTAACCTATTTTCTGTATCTCTCTCCTACACCATAGGTCTGTGCATTACAATACAATATCCATCATGATACATGGTCACAATACAATATTTATTCATTAATTTCCTACACTTTCCTACATGGATCACAGGAGTCTGCTAGAGCCTATCCCAGCGCAGTACATTTCATGTATAATGAAACAAATACATATTGCAATACATGTAAAACACATAGCTATAAATACAACAAATACAAAGCCAGAGGCGTCCTTATTTTTTATGCTTGCTTCTGAGTCAGTATTTTTGAACATCATCTACACAAGCGAAGGAGAAAGTCATTCAACAGACACTGAGGCTCTTAATAAAATGTTGACTTCTGTTTAAAACTTCATTTTAAATATTTTAAAATATGTAGCAGTATAAAATCGCAATAGTTATATATTTTCAAAGTCCTTCTAAACAAAGTCTAACAGAAACAGAGAGCCATCTATCCCAGGAGACTCAGGGGACACCTTGTACAGGGTAAGAACCCATCATAGGGCATAATGGCACATACATACACACTGCAACTGATTTGAAGGTTAAATAAAATACTTATGCAATATTAATTAGATTGCTGTCAAAATACAAATATTTGTGACTTTACAGTATTTTAAATCTAGGTTTAAATATGCTGAAACTAAATGGTAACCTATAAATAATGCCTTTTATGGATAATAACAACAAAAATATTCATTCAGAAGCTGTTTTAATATAATTTTTTTTTTAGAATTTTAATGTGATTAATAAGGACCTCTATCTACACTATATTGTCAAAAGTATTTGCTCCCAGAAGCTCAATGAATTTTAGTGTGGAACTGTAATAAAAGAACACCTGCGCAACAAATCCAGCTGTGAAATCCCCTAGCTACTAAATATTCCACAGTCAACTGTCAGTTGTATTATAAGAAGGTGGAAGTGTTTGGGAACGACAGCAACTCAGCCATGAAGACGTAGGCCATTTATACCAACGGAGCGGGGTCAGCGGATGCTGGGGTCCATAGTGTGACTAGATTAGCTGAAAAACAGTGCGCAGAGAGCTTCCATGCCGAGCAGTTTATCCAAGCCATACATCACCAAGTACAATGCAAAGTGTCAGATCCTGTGGTGGGGTTTGGCGGTTGCCAGGAGAACGGTACTAACTGCATTGTGCCAAGTGTAATGTTTGCTGGAAGGTGGAATTATAGTCTCTGGTTGTCTTTCAGGAGCTGGGCTTGTCCCCTTAGTTCCAGTGAAAGGAACTCTGACATTTTGGACAATTCCATGCTCCCAACTTTTATGGAAAGAGATCAGAGCTGTATCCATCATCTTCCAACATTAATGTGCACCAGTGCACAAGGCAAGGTCTATAAAGTCTGGTCCTAACCTTAACCTGAAAGAACACCTTTGGGATAAATTAGAGTGAAGACTGAGGTTATCATTGTGTGACCTCACAAAGGCGCTTCTGGAAGAATGGCCAAAAATACCCTTACACACACTCCTTAACCTTGTGGACAGCCTTTCCAGAATCTGTTATAGCTGCAGAGAGTGGACCACCTTTATACTAAACCCCATGGATTAGGAAAGGATGCGAGTACCATATATAAAGGCCATATGTTATACCTTCTAACAATCTATGTTACCATCTGATTCATGGCATCATTCTACCTACTTACTCTTATTCCATAAATGTCCTTCACTGAACTCACCTGGCTTGCAGATGGTGAACTCCATGGCCCCTCCAGAGTTAAGGAACTTCTGGATGATGGTTTTGGCCAGGATGTTGGGTGCGAAGAGTACAGGCCGCTTGCGTGGACAGTGATGTGGCGTCACCGGGCTGTACGGAATCAGGTTTAGATGTTCGCTCCTGTTTTCATTCTCTGTGTCTAAGGAATCTTAAATATGACATAAAAGTTAACCTTAACATTAGGTTAAATATATGTATGTATGTATAGTGTTTAGTACATGTTCAGAGTTTGCACGTTCTCTGCGTGTTGTCCTTCCACAATCCCTAAACATGTACACTCGGTTAATTGTTGATTTTAAATTGCCCAAAGGAGTGAGTGTGAGTGTGTGTGGTGGTTTATCAATGTGTGGCCATGCGACGAACTGGCGACCTGTCCAAATTGTATACCTGCCTTTTGCCCTATGTGTGCTGAGCCAGACTTAGGGAATAAGCGGGTATAGAAGATAAATAAATGAATATCTAAATGACAATACATAGTTGTCTTAAGTTATTTAAATATCTATATTACTGTGTTTACCAGTCATGTGCTACCATCATTTATTTGACTTGATTGCATGCCAGATACTAATGAGATGTTAACGTACATGACTGAAAATATCCGAATCCATGTAATTTTTTATCTGCTATCACTAGTGTTGGTTAAATCCCAACTGTACCATATTGGAGTAAAAATACGGAATTGAAATGAAGCATCCTTATACATGCCCATGTCTCAGAGTGATGTTCAGGTATCCAAATACTTTTGAACATACAGTGTACAGCCATTATTTTATCTCATGAAAATATTTCAGTTACATTTTTTAATCTTTTTTTTTGGATGCGGGACATTTTTGTTGCTGATAAAACTATGTAGTTCTATAGTGAATTTGTTACACAGCTATTGTTTCAACAGATTTTTTTTTAAATAAAAAGAATAAGAGTAGCATGATGCCTGACTAGCAGCTTATTACAGTATCATGTAGGCTGACAGTAACTCCATGAACCAGGAATACCTGTTCACGGATAATAAACTATTGTTATCCATTTACAAAAGTTAAAAAGATTACAGTTTCTAATAGCAATAGTTCAGTGGCTCCAAACAGTTAAACAGGCATAAGACACAAATAAAAAGTTTGGAGAATTAAGCAAATGTAAAGACTAATAATGGTCAGTTATGTTTGCATAAAGCTAGCTTGCGTTTCTTTTAATATGCCAGGCTAACATTTTACCCAGACGTAAGTCTTTTGCGCAACATTAACTGCTCAACTCAGTAGAGATGAGCAGAGAGTCCAAAAAGCAGTGGAAGCTATAGATCATGAAGCTTTTCTTTACTCTTTAGGACCCATGGGTGAGAATGAACCAATGCAGACTGGATCCGTCATGCTTACCCTCAGGCTTCATGGTTTCAAAGCCCGATCTCTGAGAAAATGACAGATTGCTGGTGTTGAGGATGCGCACGCGGTCGTTGCTGTCCATCCTCTTGTACTTGTTATCTGCCCTGCTGACAAACTGACACCAAGGATCTCTATCAATCTCTGCAGAGCACAGCCATCATCTTTACCCAGACCTATTCGCTCCTCTTTCATTCTGTCTAAATCACGCCTGAGGCTCAATTTTACCTGTAGAATCTGATAAATGAAGATGCTGGCCCTGGACAGACGTGGACTGCTTTTCGGGTCAGACGGTGCCGCTTCCTCAGGCTGCAATGTGTTCTGGGGACAAAAAAAGGAAAAAACGTGATTGCAATTTGTTTCATTATTGTTGGACACATTAT
Organism: Sisor rabdophorus; assembly: GCA_026260075.1. NCBI lineage: Eukaryota > Metazoa > Chordata > Actinopteri > Siluriformes > Sisoridae > Sisor > Sisor rabdophorus. The sequence goes on from JAOTQW010000022.1 coordinate 6,629,488, forward strand.
CCTTGGACACATATAATGAAGCCATTGTCCAACCCTAGGAGTCTTCAGACCATCCATCTCTTCTCGACTGCCACGACACATCAGCTTCTGGATCTTCTCCAGAAGGAGCTGTTTGGCCCTGAAGTGAAGAGGAGATGGTCAGTTCAAAATGCAGCATAAAGTTATGGGCATGTTACACGCACAGGACTCTTTAGTACATAGCAGTAAACTTCTGGCTAAACTGTTGAGATGTATGTTTGTTCCTTTCTGCTTAAGCATTAGGTATAGCTTGTTTGCATGTATACTTCGGTACATTACAAACTTTAGCTGTTTTCTGTTTCATCCCTTGGCTATATTTGTGTGGGCATTAAACTTATTATGATCTTTTTCCACAGCTTTCTTGCTTCTGGAAATGTGTAAGCTTTGGTGTTTTTCTTTCATATTTTGTCTGGTCTATGTGTATGTTGAGTGTGTTGAGTCAAGTCTAATCGAAGTTGAATAGAGTCAAAACGAGTCATGTCGAGTCAAGTCAAGTCAAAATGAATCAAGTTAAATCAAGTCAATTTAAGTTGTGTTTCATCGAGTAAAGTCAAGCTAAGCAAAGTCAAGTAATGTCAAGTAAAGCCGAGTCATGAAAGTTCTGTCTTTAAAAGGCAACCACCATCATTTGATACCTACATCTAAATTACACTTGATATGATCATTCTTAAGATAAAGATGTTACATACATTTCATGAAACCAACAGACGCAGCATACAAAGCAACTACAGGTAACTTACTACGTAAAGTACGGTTGCTTTATGTTTGAAACTTCTTTTTTGAAACTGACCTGCTGTAGCCGGGGATGGTACCCATGTCCAGATCCTTGTCAGTATATGGATCTATACGTGCACAGAGCCATTTACACTTGCTCTTAAAGCGTGTGTCCAAAACATGCAGCACCTCATCACACCGGACACTCAGGGAGCAGTCTGACTGACTTGAGATATTTAGGTTTACGCGGATATAGAACGAGTCACCAGACACTCGACCCTCCTTTAAATCCTTCTGCAGACGCCTGTAACCTAGAGAATAGAATAGATGCAGAAAAGAAGGCAGCAGATGAACTGACAGCAGCCATACTGAAAACCATTCATTCATTTATTCATCCTTAACTGGGGGTTAACCTGGAGTAAACCTATGCAGAGCTAATCTTGCAAACTACACACAGAAATTCCCCTTGCCGGGGAATTGAACCTGGGATCTTCTCGCTGTGCGGCGACTCTATGCCACTATGCTGCCCCAGATGGATAGACAGACAGAGATAAACAGAAAAGACAGCATGAGAGCCCGACAGCCAGCCAGCCAGACAGACAGACAGATAGACAGATAGATAGATAAGTTTAGGATAATTAATTCTATACTAACAACTTAAACAGCAACATGGATAATAGATATATCAACTCAAATGAGCTGTGTAATAAGTAAAGTTAGAGCCTTTAGGTTTTAGTCCAGGATTTGTGGTTTAGCAGAGAGATTAAAAGATGCATTTTCTTATTTATCTTCAAAAGACTCAAAAAAAGAGAGCAGCTGCCAAGGAATGAACATGTTTTGTGATAACAAGTGTTAAGATGTAATTATCAACTAAAAGCCATAATAACCTTAGTGAAGTGACCTTATGTCAATGATTATTTTGCATCAACCGCACATCCAATTCATACACACCCTCAAAGTTATTTCTGTAATGGAGCTGGACAGGACCAGTACACCTCTGCAGCGTCCAATGAGCCTCTTCCTGTGTGCACATATCCAAAGGCATGCTCTGTACTTCTCCATGGATACAACCATTCAGCTGGGATTACATAACAAGAAAATACAAGAATTACTCTAAAGAAAAAAACAGAATAAAAGAATTACCTTGGTATTGTGCATATGCAAAATACAAAGTCACCCATAATAGGTGGTATCCGATTTTTAAACCAGCCTTTTCCGCACTTGAGCCAGGAAGGACAGAGGAAACAAATATGCCACTGTCATTGCCCCCAACCAGAGTAATGTCTGCCAGGAGAGACTCTCCAAGGAGAGAAAGCTCTTGCACCAGAGGCACAGTGGTAGGACGAGCGCAGGATGTCAGAGATGGACGGAATGGTCTAAAGTGACAAAAAGGGACACATGAATAGGGTACAAAATAGGAACATGACAATATTACTAATAGAAGGAAATTATCATAAACTGAATACAGGAACCTGTCCAGGGAAAATCTCCTGAAGATGTTGTTGACCTGCTCCAGATCATAGGAGTCGATACTTTCTGACTGATGGGAGGATGATGATGAAGAGTGGATCGAGGGTGGGCCGTATGTGTCTGTATCATCTGTAAGCGAGGACAATAAGTACAGGGTTTGATGGAGACACCTAAAGTATAATGTAAATCCTTAAGATCACATGCTTACCCATGTCTTCATCAGAGTCCACCGTGTCGAGGCTGAAAGAAAATAAAATTGAAAGTGATGCAACTAAATTTTTTGCATTTCAAAAAAACATAAGTCTTCTAAATACCATCGGGGATGAAATTCCTGGTCTCCTTCTTTGGTCCTCCTGAGGATGGAGGCTTTCTCTGGAGGCTCAGCTGTCGTAGACATGATGCTATGGTTTCTGTTGCGAGCTTGCTACAACACAGAGTAACAAAGTTGGGGGAAAGAAACAACAAAAAAATAGACATTACTCATGTTTATCACTTACATGAAGGGCGAAGGGGCAGCTGATAGTCATGGAGGAAGGAACTGGACTTACGGCGTCTGACGTTATCCCCGTTCCTGTACAGGAAAGAGAGAAAAATTAAATTCGGTCCATTCGGCTTTTATTCTGACGTTCAAGGATGATATAGATCTAAAAAAATCTACCTTGAAAATCCGGCAATTTAGGCAGTGATATTGGTGATTTTGCTCTTATCTGAGGAGGGTAGGGGAACTGTGTCAAAAACACAAAGTTCTGTTCCCAAAATCTGTACTTAAAAGGCAAAACATGACATTTTAGCAGTTCTCACCCCTTTGAGATTTGGTCTGCGTTTAATTTTTGGTGGGTCATCAGAGCTGGGTGTGAAGAAGAATTTGTCATCTAGAGGCTCCTCCCCGGAGTCTTCGGACTTGGTGTCTACAGGCTCGGATAGCAGTAATCTGCCCAGGTCTCGTGGTAAACTCTATTATAGACAGACAAGAATGCAAAGTAAGGATCCACTTTTTCTTATAGAGTGCTGTTAACATAGTTAAAGTAAACATACAAGTAGCATGACAAAGTACAAACTGCATGACTGTCAGATAGACAGATAGACACACAGGCAGACAGATCAATAGACAGGAAGTAAAACAAACAGACATACGGACAGAGATAGACACCTGTACATAAACTGAAATATTGACTATTAGGTAGACATGCAAACAGACTGCCAGGCAGACAGACAAACAGAAGGCCTGACAGATAAATAGACAGACAGACTGATAGGTAGACAGACTAACAGACAAACAAAATGACAGTCAGATAAACATACAGATAGATAGAGAGACAGAAAATAGACAGTAGAATAGCTAGATAGACATATAGCAGGCAGATAGACAGATTGACTATTAGGTACAGACCGACAGAAAGAGAGACAGACGGAAAGATAGATAGATAATAGATAGACATGCAAACAGACTGACAGACAGACAGAAGGATGGACGGATAGATAGAAGAAAAAAGATAGAAAGACATGAACTGAATAAAGCTGAACGATGAACATACAGATAAAGAAAGAAAGAAGGAAAAAAAGAGCAAGAAAGGGAGAAAATAATAAACAGTTTTTTTATTATATAGTTAGAATACAAAATGGGTAAATACTAAGAAATTTAATAAAGATGCAGCAATTTGTTTTGATTTTAAACTACTATTATTCTATTTTTATTTTATGTCATAGTCTAAAACCATTTCTCTGCCTATGGCTGTTTATATGAGAAATAAATTTAAATGTGAAATTTTGTTTATGTCTGTTTAAATCTGCAAAATAAACCAGGGCCTGGCAGCATAATAAATCACCGTCAGGTGTAATAAAAATCGATGTGCTTTCCAAACCTGGCTAAGATCCAGGCCTTGGTCTTTGGAGTGGCGTCTTAGTCTGGACTCTAATATAACTATCTTGGCCTCTTTGCGCATTATTTCGATGTGTAGCTCATCGCCCTTCTCCTCCAGCTCCCGTATCTGCTTACGGTACTTGTCTTTGTCAATCAGATACTGAGATACCCGGTTCTGGGCTTCGTCTCTAGCTTGGAACGCCTGGGAAACACATCACCAGATAATTTGGATAGATATTGTGTAAACCATGTATGTTGAGGTTTAATTACACTCATTGAAAGCGTAAAATCCTGTCCGACCTGATCTCTTTCCCGTTCCACTTCCTCCAACTGGATCATGATTGTGTTCATGCGGTTCTTATACATTTCACAGTCCTTCACCAAAGTGGAACATTTCAGCTCAAGGTCCTCCTTCTCCTCCAGGTACTATGGATGAAAGCAACTATTTCTAATCGCAGTGACCCACGGCACAAGTCAAGGCATCCACAAATGAGATTAATATAATGCATGGCACAAAAAGGCTCTGAGGCTCCCCCAGACTAAAAAGTCTGGCTCTCAAGTGGCATCGTGGCTTTAAACTTATACTTTCATCTTTCTTTTTCAAGTGTTCAAAAATTGACACCAAATGTAAGAAGAGCTACGTTCTATTTCAGTCTAAGAAAAGTTCCTGTCCTCTGCTGAATTTTAACACTTTCTTTGCATTCTAGATTTGAAACCATTGCTAATTAAAGATGCAGCACTTTAAAGGAAGGACTTCTCATGACATGAGTTTTAGCATGTCTTGGTCTATTGTGACACAAAGAACTGTCGGATTGCAAATGTTTAGCCAATTATCAAAAGTTGTGGCAGAATCAGGTCACACAGACTGTCATGCATTACCTATAGGTTGTAAGAAAGAAAACTGCCGTCTAATTATTGTAATGCGCCCTGATCAGTGTTGGGCTAAAAAAAGAGAATTCTGTTACATCATTATAAAATTAATTAGTTACCAAGCAAAGCAACTCCTTAAAAAAATTCACAAGCATAAACATTAGGTTGATTGGTGACATAGAAGTGAGTGTATGTGTGCGTGCATGTGATTGTTTGTCTATATGTGGCCCTGTGATTGAACTTTTTTGTAACCATACTATATAGAGTGGGAGAATATTGGCTGTTGCACCACAGCAAGAGGGTCCCTGGTTCGATTCCTTGCAGGGGGCTTCCTGTGTGGAGTTTGCATGTTATCCACATACTTGCATGGGTTTACTCCATGTACTGTGGTTTCTTTCCACGGAACGAATGTGTATTCACCATGAAAATAGTCTTGCTGCTGGCATGGTGTTTAATTGTATAAATAAATAAATAACTTTGTGTGTGAATGTGCATGCTTTTGTGCAAAGTACACAGTACTACTCTCTACATTTGATAGGCAAAATGCTTTACTGTACCTATACCAATCATTATCATTACGTGTCCCACCTCACCTCAACACACACACACACACACACACACACAAACACAAACACACGCATATCCAGTAAAAAATACATTGCAGGTCCGGAGAGTCTATTCAGATTAAAACTACTCGTGAGCTTAATTATATTATATTGTTGGTAACGGTTAATTCATTTAATTACTTGTTACCATAAAAAGTCATGCTGTTAGAAGTGCTGTTTATTTATAACACCATTTTTTTCTTTATTGGTCGTGATGCCAAGTGTTTATTGCCACCATGCTTGACCATGATTAATCTTATAAGGATCTAGAAAACTGCTTTAATGTATTCATCATTAATATATTAAGAAATTAGAGATATTACTCTTTTTAAAATAGCATTTAAAATGATGCAATTTCCTAATTTGCTTCCGTATCACTTGCCAGAGGGTCTGTCTTTTAGTGCAAAAAATCACCACCCAATAACGCAGAAAATAGTCAAATTAACTTAAAATAAAAGAATTAATCCGTCTAATCCAAAACAAGAATTTATAAAAGTTAAGGTCTTAGGTGCAATGATCAAATTAAGTCCTCTTGATATTGACCAAACCTAGAAATCAACAGGATATAAAGTGAAACAGCATTGAATCACCTTGTCTCTGAGCTCCTCTGCCTGCCGCAGCTCCTCATGCAGGTTATAAAGTTTGTTCACCAGCTCTTGCCGATCCTCCAGAGCTTCTTGTCGGTCATGCTCCAGAATGTCTCGAAGAGCCTTGTCTGAGTCTGCCAGCGGTCCGGGCTGCACAAGTCATGAAACCCCAAAAAATGTTTAGTGACAAAAATGTATAACATAGCAGACATTTTTAACACATGTGACATGTGACCTGTATGAGAGACTGTAATTCCTGAATTTTGAGCTTAAAATTGTAGTTTTCTCGCTGTAGCTCATAGATCTGTTCTTTGCGAGGCCGGTTCTCTATATCGTTTCTGAGTTTCAGTGATTGCTTTCTTTCCATCTTGCATTCTTCCTCCACCTTGTTTAGCTTGTGCTTCAATTGATCGATCTGAAAGGTGGGAAAATGTATCAATAATTTTTAAAAATGTGTCAAGTGTAAAACTTTTAGATCTTTTATTTAGACCCTGATCTCTGACCTCAAGCTGCAGTTCTCGACTCCTCATAATAGCCATGTTCTTCTCTTCGCTTAGCTGAGCGTAGCGCATGGCCAGCTGGTAATTGTCCTCCTTTACTTTATTTAGTTCGTCGTTGCAGTTGTTTCGCTCCTCTTTTATTTTGTTGTAGCGCTCCTGAAAGGTGCGGAGCTCTTGGTTGGCTAGACGCAGTTTTTTCTGTTCGTCCTCCATTGTACGGCACTTGGCCATGATGTCCACACGCTGCACATCCTTAGCCTTTGCTTGCTGTTGCAGCTTCATTACTTCATTCATTAGAAACTGGGTCAGACCCTCAGGGCCCTCCTCCACTAGGAAAAAATCGAAAATTTAACACTTTTTAAGAGCTTTATGAAACATAAAGCTAAAAAAAAAGTATTTAAAATACTGCTGACATTATAAAATAATTTATCGCAGAACGGATAAATTAAAAGATCGCAGAACGGATTCCTTCTTTAATGGTAGATTATCTGTGAAGTGGACACTCACCAACCATGGAGGAACACCTCCGTGTGGGTTCTTTGCCGGTGACCATCTTGTACAGGTCAGGGTAGTATAATTCCAAACTTTCCATAAACACCATATAGCCTCGTTGGCCTCTGGTGTGAAGTATATCCAACAACCGACCTGAAATGAAGAGTAGGATTTAATGATATTAAATCTGCAGTGTAATGATGAACTTAGAAATAGACAGGAAATTGTTAGATATTAAGGTAATCAGAAAATCTTTATTTTCATTCATTCATTTATCTTCCATACCCGCTTATTCCCGAACTTTTTAGGGTCACGGGGGTCTGCTGGAGCTAATCCCAGCACACATTGGCCAAGAGGCAGGGGTACACCCTGGACAGGTCAACAGTCCATCGCAAGGCCACGCACACAACCACACGTACTCACATTCACTCCTATGGGCAATTTAGAATCACCAATCAACCTTATGCACATGTTTTAGACTGTGGGAGGGAACAGGAGCCATAATATTTCTTTTTTTTTTGTCATGCGTAGCTAATAAATATTGTGCTTGATTTTGAGATGAGTACAAATTTGCAGTGTTTTTATTTTGCATTGCCAATCTGTAACATCATAGGCTTATCAAAAGGCACAACTAATCTGCAAGTTTGTAGTCCGGCACACTCACAGCCACAACTGCGTGGAGTTGCCAGGCAACGCCGCTAGGAAGCCTAATCAGTGGAACACGAAACACCAGCAGTTGTTGTGCGTCCATTTATGTAGCACTTAGGTATTGAAGGTACTAGATAACAGAAATCTTAAAAAAGAATGAAAAAATATAGAAAAAAAAGATTCAAGAAAAGAAAAGGGCCCTGACTGGGAATTGAACCCGAGACATTTAAAGCATTTGGCAGAAGGGGTGGCCTAGTGGTTGAGGTGTTGGACTGATACCAGAAAGACCGGGGTTC